>OX578140.1:8435631-8520631 GCA_951213105.1 Amaurobius ferox
GGATACCCATGATATAAGGATGCTCATTATTCAGAGAACAATGTTACAAGAGACAAGTAAATTGTAAATACGTTATCGTAGAGAAAATTCGATCTTCTTCTTTGTGTGCTAGTTATACACTTATTTACCGCTTTATTATATTTGATGAATGCGAAACTATAATTAATTATAAATGGGAAACTAAAATTAATTATCCTTGCTAAATAAAGTATCATGGTACTGAAATGTGGAAATAAATTTGAATGTTTTAATTTAGTATTTTTTAATTAATTGAATTTTGAAATAATAATTAAAATAATTTGTTGAGCGAATATTTTTAATTAAAATAATGCACTAAAAATAAAAACTTTAACAATATAGTGACTGTATTTTGTTTTATCTCTAAAGAGAAGTCGACCAAATGAAGTTGCCGCTTGCTGCTTTAAAAAAAAAGAAAACTGAAACAGATAAAGAAAGCTTAAACTGGGTTAAAATAATCATAAGCTAAATTGTTAGATTTTAAATAATTATTTATTCGTTCAATATATTTCAAGCAATTAGCACTTACATACTTTCAATAACATAATCTTCATTCATAAGGACATCCAAGTACTGCTTATTATTGAACATAACTGATGGAAATTCAAGAATTGAATGTGATGACATAAACATACTTGCTACTAAGCTTCATTCATATAGGCATTCAATGTGTTGTTGTTTCTATGCCACATGGTCTAGAAATATCCTAGATCAAGTCCATTAAACTATTACGAAGGAATCGCTCAACCATTAGTTCTTGTTCGTCTTAGAACTGTTGCAAAGGCACACCCAAACAATCAACAAAATGACTGGCGGTAGCAATGACTGGAGAAGTACAGCAACGGCAAGTTGGGAAGCACTTGACTCAACTCTCAAAAATCATATGCATCATGTACCTAGTATGCCCGCTTCTGAGTCTTGCCAGAGCAGTCTGATGCTGTCTGGGACACTTAAATTCTAATGATAGTCCAGGGTGCTCTGCAGAATACCAGGGATGAAGGGGAGAAGCAGGCATTCAAGTATTGCTTATTATTGAACATCACCGATGAAAATTCAGGAATTGAATGTGATGACATCTATTTAGAGTATTCACACAAATATCAGTTATTCAATTATTATTTATTTCAGAATTTTCCTCACAAATTATAATACTACAAAAATACTTCTGAAAATACCTGGGTTGGTGTCCAGTCTCTGGGAAAAATATGTTCAGCACCATTATAAAAGTCTCCAATATTCATCAGAATACGGGGGAAAAATTAGCATCTGAGTGTCAGGATCTACTAAGTTCTGTCTTTCATATCAGTGAATGCGAATTGGTCATCATTGTTCAGGACTCGTCTAATGATCGTTCAAGGATATCATGTCAGTCACATCACTAAAGTGGAATTTAAGATTGCGATTTAATTGCTTGCTTCTCAAAATTAAATTTTATGCCGAATGCTGTTGAAGCCATTATGAGAGAGTTCTCAAAAATCGTGATTTCAGCCTGAATTCTTACCTCCGCTTATTTCTCTTATTGGCAATATCTTCCCATAGGCTGACCTCCTGTTTACTTACAATTGTCTTACTTTATAACGAAGCTTTACGTCATCTTTTGTCCAAGTTATTTTGATATTATGGCTTGTTGTAAGTATGTTTGCATTAATGTTGTCAAAACTTGGCGTCATGAATCTTGGTGATATAGTTTTTCATTCGTCGAATTAATGAGTTTCTTGGATAGCAAAAATGTGATTAAATATATCTTGCTCCTGTTTACACATTTTGCTGATTTTTGATCGTAAGCTTGAGTTAATATTTTTAAGCTTAATTTATCTTGATCTTTGAACTCAATTTTGCGTTCTGCGAACACACACGCCAATTCAGAGGATACTTGTAACACGATTTATTTAAATGGATGTATGAATAATTTTTGGCACTATTGTATTTTCTGCTGTATTTAGAACCTCCTAAATTGAAAACTATTGCTTGAATTCTATTGCATACTTTCACTTTCATGTGCAATGAAAGTGAAATCTAATGAAGTTTATTTACTCTAAATTACATCCTATAAATTCTTATATCCAATTTTGCCCCAAATTATAAGTCCTATTAAATTCAAAAATTGAAAAATTCATATCAAATATTAATAGAATAGGTAAAATTTGTTCGAGATATCGTATTCAATTTTATAGACAGACCCTTTATTGTATCCTATTTTTCTTCTATTTACAGCATATTATTTTCTATTTTTATTATAGAAATATCATTAAAAATATTGATGTGGGCAGCACATGACTTTCCCTACATAATGTAATGATTTAATGTCTTTAATAGCAAACTAGTGATGTACAAGATCGTAGGATAATCTTATCAACGTTGAATTGTATATTAACATTGGGCAATTTTCTGGATGACAATGTATAAAACTATTACGAAGTGCCAAAATTAAAATCCAACTTGACAATTAGAAATATTACTACCATCTGTTAAGAAGTTTAGTCCATATATTAACTAAACGATTTTCATCATTAGAAAAATTTCAATTTGTGCGTCAGTTACATTAATTAAGTGTAATTTTTGCAGATTTGGCAAAATTTTGGTCATTTTAGCAACATTGTCAAAAAAATCGCCAATTTGGCCGTACTTTGACGAATTTCTTACCCAGACAAACCTATTTAAGGATACTTGCAACTATTTTCATTTTATGTAACTTTTTTTTTGATAATTTTGTTCGAAAACGTGTTACATCTCGAGAATAGTTCATGTTATTTTTTTTAAATTTGGTCCTATTTGTTTTTGAATGATAAATGACGTAGAAAATGATTATTTATTTAACATTATTAAAGGTTTTGATATTTTAACGATTTTTTCAAAAATCTATTCGCAACTTTGAGAGGTGGGTCCGAATATTTGATCACGTTTAAAATCAATAGGATTCCAGTATTCACTGCAATAATCGTATTCAATTTTTTTTTCAATTCTCTTCATTCATTTGTGAGATATCGCTTCAGCAGTCTCACTGATACACACTAATATAAATACAAGCACACTAACACACACGCAGATATCATCTCAATGTTCGATTCGAGTTTAGTGGTGATTGAAAAGTGCTTTTCCGTCGAAAACCGGAATTCGAATTTTCCACCTCGACCCAATACCTTGTCTATACTTTTTTTTATACCAGACCTATGTAGAGAAAGTATGTAGGGAAAGTAAAAATGCCGCATTAAATCGAAACATGTAAATACATCAAGATCTGAGAGTCAGATATTTAATCCATTCCATACTTCTATTCACATGTATTACATATCGTAGAGAAGGTGAATTAAGAAATAGTTTGGGTTTGGTCAAAAATAACAATGGTTTATACATGATAATTTCGGGGAATTATCGTGTTATTGAAAGCATAAAACACAACTTGAATTCTTATTTTTGTCCACCACAGAAACAATCTTCAGACTATTTTTCTTACCATCCGAAAAAACAAAATAAAATATCGGTAGCCGCATCTCTATACGGCTGAACAAGTTATTCCTTAAAGCAAGCAAAGATTTATCCCAGAAATTCCGGTGTCTCTTCTCTTTATTGCCTTTTACCTTCTACTTTACAAGGAAAAGTATTAGTTTTATTACATCAATAACTGAGGCTTTTCTATTGCTGTATAGAAAGATGAAAAAAAAAATGTTTTTCACACAAGACCTGCTGTTTAAGGGAAAAGTGCCATCTCAATGACTTGGGCGGTAATGATCAAATTTATTTATTGCAATAAGTTTAGGGGTTTATCATAAAATAATTTATCTTAATTAGGGAATACTAACTGAATGCAGGTTGTAATTATGCCTTTACTTTCGGCATACTCAGGCTGCTTTACTTGATGCTGTAAGGCAAACTATTCATTTTGGAATCTAAGTGAAAAGGCCTTTTTCTCTTTAAAATATTTATTTTAAAAACTAAATTCAACTCATATATATTCATTAAACAAAGCCATTAATTTTAATAGGTATATTATTCTAAATTCAATTAAATTTAGTTTGGGATAGGTCGCTATATCGCATATTTTAGTGTAAGATTTTTTGTTACGTAAGTAACAAAAAATCTTACACCAAAATAGGCGATTTTTGTAATGTTTAGTTGGTCATTAACCATTTTCCTCACACAACTCTATATTCATCAAATATTATTATTGGACCTGGATGCTTATTTTCTTGAAAAATTGAGTGTCCTTGAATTGGCATATAAGTGTTGTCTGGTCACACTAAATCGTCATATATTGGTTTTGTCGCAAATGAGATCATTAACACTTATCATATTGCACCGTTCCCATGAAGCACTAACACTTGAAACAATTATTACAACTTTATACACAACAGCTGTGTCAAAGGTCAAAGTCTATCGCCTCACCGGCCGAAGGGGGAAAAAAGGCCCTCCTTGTTTGATGTCTCAAGATCAACTCAATTCTACCTTTTTCATTGGCTACAGGCAGTTGCTTCGGGACTCCGCCCCATATACTATAAGACATATTCAGTGGCATTTCTTTCCCTTATTGGATTAGATTCTCTGTTTTTTTAGCACGGCTCTGATATTTTAGTGCGTTTTTTTTAAATGTGATTCTTGTTACATCCCTCTCTTATGGCATTCTCGCGCATTTAGGAAACCTTGTATAAATATTTACGTTAACTAACATTAAGTTTGGTTCCACCAAGCCTGATTATCCATTTTTTCTATATCAATTCATTCGTATATTTATTTTATCACCTAATCTCCATTTGTATTACTTGTAAGCTATTAATTTCTCACAAAATTATCTGCATTATTAATATTTATTAATATTTTAAAACACCATTAAAATAATAGTTTGTATAATCTTATACTATCACACCTTGCATCAGGGAAATTACGTTTCAAAATTAATTAAGAACACTATTGGAAACCTGAGAATACTATGAACACTGTTTGCAGTTGGGAAGAAATTAAGGCTTCCAGTTGCCTAGCAGCGTTTGGTAATTCGTTTTTTTAAAGTTTGACGTGAACAAAAACGTGTGAAATGAGCATTTTTAAAAAAGCTTTTATAAACAACAGACGCATTTTGTATCAAATACATCTTCAATTTAAATTATTACAGGCATACATTATGAATAACAATTTTCATTAACGTTATAAAGTAGGTAGAAAAGATCATCCAAGTGGTAAATCGCAATCATCAACATAATGTATATGGGTAAATGAAGTTGCTAAGTGATAAACAGCAATTATAAAGCGGTATGTACAAAAGCTCTGCTCTAGTTTAGGAAGCTAGTATGGAAATACTCAACACGCCCTTCATTACTGACACTGCAATGAAAAGGCATAAAATAAATTACTATCAAATTTCTCCACAGGAAATCTATAAATTAATCGGGAAGGGTTGAATTCTCGGCAAGTCAGATCTTGGAAAATAAACGTGTTAGAATTGCTATGCATGAACTGTTTGGACTTTCAATCGATCTTAACAGTCCAAGATTAAAAGGCCTATTTGATGTGCTTGTAGTGTCTTGCGGGCAAATCGTCTGGAGTGCTGAACTGTTGGAATATCCGCAGTTCTACCGGTCGGCCATGCCGAAGCTGTAGTTGAACTGTCGTGTATGGCTTAGGTTTTCTGGTAAGTTTCTTGTCCACAGGTGTTTTCAACATCATTTATTCACTCACTGTGAATTCCCAAGATAGACTAGAGAGGATGAACCAACAGTCCGATCTATATGCATGTCGGTGGCGGATAAACAGGCATAACAGGCTACAAGTTCTAACTGAGGATCAACTGTAGCGTATGGCCTACCTCAGCGGCGTGGGTGAGATCTTTAACGAAAGGACTCGACATCTAGATTTTTCGTCACAAGTCAGTTAAAATATTGAGACCACGAGAGGTTGTTAAAAAGGATAAATAGAACAAATTGCGTTTATCTTTATCTCGCATACCAAAACCACATACCAGAGCCACCACACCACCACCTTTTGCTTACGGATGGGATAGCGTCAATCCTAAACGAAGAACCTCTAAAAAAGACTATTTGGCGTCCATGGACGCCAATGCCTGCAAAGGAGGATCGAACTGTTTAGGATAGGGTATGTCAAATACCTGTCCTTCTTAAAGTTCTTCGTTTGAGATGGACGCTGTCCCACCCATTAGCAAAAGGTTAAGTTACATCTTCATACATTTGCCAACTCATATAAAATGATCGATAGATATGTGTCCCGATGAGTGTTTGCAGAGGGTAAACGTCTTCTGGGCCTAAATAACCGACACCTATTTAGATTCTCTGATTGGAAATGATCTCCAAAGTATAACAGTATGTATTTTATAGATATGCTTAACTTTTCTTTTAAAAAAATTAAAATGTGAAATTTTCTGCACCCTTTTCATCCAAATGTGACTTGTCTTGGCAAAAAACTTTTTCACAGTTGCTATTCCGTATGCAGTAATATTTAGTGATTTAAATAAACTAATAAAAATACATTAATTTATTGCTCACAGGTTTACAAATCTTATATCTTTAGAAAGCATAAAATTTTCAAAATTCAATAATACTTAAATAATTTTTTATATAGACATTGTCTCTTTAGAAAACGCATTCAAAATCTCAAAATGTACATTTAAAAGCACCGTGAGTTATGCGTCAGATTTAACGACTCTTATGATGTTAAAAATCGCTAATACTGAATTTTTAGAATAATATTACATTTATTATTAAGAGATATTGTGTTTACACTAACATACACATATATGGATTTCAAAGATTTCTTACTCTAGTATTAGAAAGTAAAAGTACTTATGGTATTGGCGATTATTTGTTAGACTTTTGAAAACCTTACCTCCAGGTGTCGTTGGTTGTGCCCAGTGAAGAGTCAGTTGCTGTTCCACCCGCAGAGTAAATGATGTGTAAACAGGGAGAAGGACGGCGCGCTGTCACAGCTGACTAACGAGTTCGTTATAAAATCCAAGCATACACATTGCACAGGACGTAACTCAAATCGCCAGACGTCAATGCCATTAGAGTCCTGCAATATACATTACAATGTCAATACCTGCATTACAATGTCCGGAAGATTCCATGGTTATAATAACATAGCAAGATAATTCCCGAGATAGATTTCACAACTACAGAAAAATTACATACTTAAAACAAATGTAGATGATGTCTTTTATTTTATTAAATATAGTAAAAGTAAATTTAAAATTCATTCTGTTGAGTTTCTAACGATTTGATATAATAAGATAAATGTCTGTATAAAACATGTAAATACAATAATTAAAGTCTCTGTAATAAAAATAATATAAACAAGAAATTTATGAAGAGACTTTCATAAGGCTTTGTTATACCTTTTTATACACTTGCACAGTTCTAGATATTTTTGAAAAACTAGAATTTACTGCTGAACGATATACGTATAGCCAATTCTGGGAAAAAAAAGATGTTTCAAGGAAATTTAAACCGAAAGTTGAAATCCTTCTTGAATCCTTTAGACATAGAGAATTTGATGCTGAATACATATTAGTCCCCATACGAACTCCACAGCCGATTTTGAAAAATAAATGTTCAGACAGAATTACATTTTTAATTACGATTTTGTTATGAGAGAATTAAATATTTAACCAGATCTGAGAAAAGAACCAGAAATGGAAATTATGATTATACAATCACAGACGGCGCGCCCCCGAGGGGGTAACGATCTACTTATAGTCGATCCTGAAAAATAGATGTTCCAATGAAAATGCATATATCTGAATTAGAAGTGGCATCTCCAGAACATGAAAATTTCTTTTCTGAGTCCCATACGATCCTCCGAATAGGATGCAGAATCCATATCAGTCATTATCTAAACTCTTACATATAGCCAGAGAATTGGATGTCTTAAGGGAAACATTTGAACTGAAAGTGGAAAAGGAACTGGAAATGAAAACACTTAGTAAACTACATTACTCATTACTTTCCTTATATACTTACTGTATAAGGAAAGTATTGTGACGGGGTCGAAAATTCGAATTCGAGTTTCGGACGGGAGAGCATGTTTCAAGCATCCTCGATCACGAATCGAACATTTTTGAAGTGATGTCTGTGTGTGTGTGTGTGAAAGTATGTGTGCGTGCGTGTCAGTGAGTCTGTGGAGACGATATCTCACGAACGAATGGAGCGATTCGAATGAAATTTGGTACAAAAAATCACAATCAGTGAATACTGGAAGCCTTCTGTTTTAAAACACAATCGAATGTCCAGAACCCTCTAAATTTTTGAGTGAAATTTTGAAAAAATCATCAAAAAATCAAAACTTTTAATAAAGTTACGTAAATATGCATTTCTTATGTAATTTTTCCTTAGAAAGCGATTGACATAAACTTTAAAACGCTAGCATGAACCGTTCTCGAGATATTGCACATTTTTCAAATAAATTTATCAAAAAATCTCATAAATTAAAAAAATATTAACTGTTAAGAAACGTGTTTATTTTTCATATGTAACATCACGCGAAAATTGGGTGACATCATTCTCGTGGATCTAACTCGTTCCATTCACGAGAAAAGATTCTTTGAGTTATACTTTTGTATTTGAACGCCAATAGTCATTTATTCGTTGTAAGAATAACTTATTTCTCCGTCCATAGCACTTGACGAGATTTTGGCGCCGAATTTAGCGGAATGTCGCCAATGTGGTGACATTTTTAAATGTTGCCAAATTAACGAAAATCTTGCCAAATGGATAAAAATATCTCTAAATCAATGAAAATGACGACTAATTGAAGAAAATTCAATATCTTGGAAAGAATATATATATCTACTATAGTAATAGCAATTTTTTAACTGTAAAAGTAGTAAGTTCATTGCATTATATAAGGAAAGTCATGTGCTGGCCACTCAAATTTTTTAAAAATTTGATCCTGAATCAATGTCAGTTATTATCTAAGTTCTATCTATAGCCAATCTTTAGAAATAGGTGTTTCAGGCAAAATACATTTTCTTGAAGTGGGAATAGAAAAAGAACAGGAAGTGGAAATCCATAGTGAACCTACATTATCCTTCGGAAATGGATGCTGAATCCACAACAGTCACCGAATTCTATCTATAGTAGATCCTAATAAACAGATGTTTCAAGGGGAAATTTTAGTAAGAACAATAGTATGGAAAAATTTTAACCACTAACAAAAATCTGTAATCCTAAAATATCTGTATTTAAAATAAAGTAGTTTACATCTAATACATTGTCTACAAAATATTTGTATATAATTAAGTAAAGTAAAATATCAACTTTTTTAATAAAATTAAGAATGCTTTAACGAAATTCCTGCTAATATCTCAAAAATTTACACAATTATAATAATTACTTACAAAATATTTATCTAATGTATGTATCAAATGTAAATGTTAAAAATAACAAATGTAATAAATATGAAATATATGTATCAAGTATGGAATAATAATTAACAATATATCGAAAGTTAAATTTTAAATACAGTCTAAAGTTGTGAAAACATAATATCTATTATATACGTGTCATGGCTTTTACAAAAAAAATCTGATGTAGGGCAACACATGATTTTCCTTATATAATGTAATGAATTTACTACTTTTACAGTAAAAAAAAAATCTGATGTGGGCAACACATGACTTTCCTTATATAATGTAATGAATTTCCTACTTTTACAGTAAAAAATATAGGATTTTCTTAACAGTAGATACTAATATTCTTTCCAAGATATTGAATTTTCGACAAATAGTCGTCATTTTCATCGATTTAGCGCCATTTTTATCCATTTGGCGAGATTTTCGTTAATTTGGCAACATTTCAAAAAGTCGCCAAGTTGGCGACATTCCGCCAAATTCGTCGCCAAAATCTCGCCAAGCGTTATGGACGAAGAAATAAGTTGTTCTTACAGCAGATAAATGATTATTGGCGTTCAAATACAAAAATATTACTCAAAGTATCTTTTTTCATGAATGGAACGTGCTAGATCCACAAGAATGATGTCACCCAATTTATCGCATGGTATTGCATATGAAAAGTGAATATGTTTCTCAATAGGAAATATTTTTTTTTATTTTATATGACTTTTTGATAATTTTTTTGAAAAATGTGCAATATCTCGAGAACGGTTGATGTTAGCGTTCTAAAATTTATGTCAATCGTTTTCTAATGAAAAATTAATTAAGAAATGTCTATTTTCGTAACTTTATTAGTGGTTTTGGTTTTTTGACGATTTTTTCAAAATTTCATTCGAAAATTTAGGGAGGTTCTGAACATTCGATTACGTATAAAAACAATAGGCCTCCAGTGTCTACGGATTGTGATTTTTGTACCAAATTTGGTTCGAATCGGTCCATTCGTTCGTCAGTTATCGTCTCCACAGACTCACTGACACACACACACACACACATACTTTCACACACACACACACACACACACACACACACACACACACACACACATCACCTCAAAAATGTTTGATTCGTGATCAGGGATGTTTGAAACGTGCTCTCCCGTCGAAAACTCGAATTCGAATTTTCGAACCCGTCACAATACTTTCTTTATACATTATGTATATAAGGAAAGTAATAATTTAAATATATATTTAGATGATGTGTTTTTTTACCAATTCGCTTCATCTCCCTTCTCCCTCGCAAGAAAAAGTCATTTATATCCTATTACTGGAGATAATTTCAAAAGTCAAGTCACATCAGTTGGAAATTGGAAAATTGGGGAAAATCCTATTTATTTTTCCCTTTCATTCCTTTCGGAATTATAGATAAATAGAAATAAGTCTGAATCATTTAATTACCGGCATATAAAGGGATAATGATGAATACGCACCGAAAGAGAGGGATAAGTACCTTCTCGTTAAATAGACAGTACATTAGAATCGAAGTCCAGAAACACAAATTTGTTTTAATAGGCATAGGGAAAAAATAACTTGGATTTCCTCACAAGTTGCTTTCTCTGCAATGAAAATATCTTTCAAGTGAAACAACTTTTACAGGAAGGGAAGTCATAAGTCGAGGTGGGTTGACCTGACATATGGGCGATGTATTCGGGTGCATATAGAGATAAAAATTGCGATATCATGGAGTTAAAAAGAAGGAGATGAAACTGCAATTTATAATTATTGATATACTATAAACGGCCATGCACTTGATACGTTCCATCATTCGCTTATACATCGGCCAGAATTGTGAACCCTTTAGCTGTCATATGACGCAACCCCGGCGCACCAGCGTGTGTGTGTGTGTGTGGGGAGGGCACACACTACGCCCAACAACACACCATCCATATATACAACCGAGCCAGCACGAAGAATCTCTTGCTTTAACCGCTCAACCACCGCGTCGGCAGGAGATGAAACTAATATGGATAAATCTTGAAAATGCCATAATGCTTTGAGAATTATATCTTGGTGTTGCTAGTGTTAGTAAAGAAGTCGCAATTATTAGCTGACGCAACAGACAGGAGTAGTATTTAGTATATACATTTTTGATTATTTCTAAGTAACGTGTTCCTTAATTATGAGCGTCACTAACCAGTTTTTGTTCATAGTTGTAGAATAGAGTGTAGAATACAGGGAGATAAAAAAAATTGAAAAACTAATTTTGAATAAGTAGGAATATTCTTCATTGTTTCAGTTCTAATTTGCATGGCGCTATAATTTATTTTTACAAAATGGACGGTTTAAATAAATTTCCTAGGCTTTTCGTCATAGAAATGCATATAATGCAGGACTACTTATCTCATCCCAGCGCCACCTGAATGATCGTCTTAAACGATATCGGCGTTTTCTTAATATTAAACTCTTTACTTTTACCGCCATTGGCAATATGTTCGGATTACGCTTCCATTGCAGATAGCTGCATTCAAAGACCGATTTCGCAATTATTGTGTGCTCGTCAGAATAGAGATCGATATCTACAATGACAGCAAGAAAACTTGCTGTAAGCTGCAATTTTACGAACCTCTGTGAGAACCGACCCATTAAGCTCTACCGCGTATAGGACAGAATCCTATGTTTCGAATTTCTTAGAAAATTTCGCTCAGACTACACAATTTGCCGTCGAAAACCCAGACCACCCGACTCGTCCGAGGACTTAGAGTAACCGTTAGAGTGGCGTGTCAATGTACAATAAAACTCCTATTATCTTCATTAGGATCGTGCTCCCAACTTTACTGACTATGGTGATATATTGATAACTTGGAGATTTTTTGTAAACTCCAGAAAATAATATAAAAGAACGGGAATAAAAAAATACGAAACTTTCCGGAACTAACATGTCAAACTATAGATAGGGCAGGCAAGTCACAAACGACAAAAATGTTCACATAATGGGTAACAAATATTATTCGAAAATATCGTAGGAAATACTGGCAATACAGTGAATTTTCAATATCAAACATTATATTTCATTTTATATCCTTTTATCGCATGTTATTTTGACCATAAAAATTCCTAATCTAAATATATTTTTGCAAGTTGCTGTCTGACCATTCATATTAATGAATTAAATAAGCTTAAAGTGAAATATATGAATTCACTTTATCACAAACAATGTAGGCACTCATAAAAAAATTGAATTACAGCAGCGAAACTTTGCATGCAAACGTTGTTTTAACCGTCATGCAAATGATCAATACCAATAATGTTACAGGGCTCGTGAAACGCGCACGAGGACGACGCATCGTGCAGCCTTCTAGACGACCGGTAGTCTCACTCACGGGCCATTGGAAATGGATTTTCTGCTTTGATACTGCAAGTTGTGTACAAAGATGTCTTTGAGACGCACTCGACGGTGCTACGAACCATTATCGGATTTAGAGAGAATTCGCATTACAGGCCTAAGGGCAGCGGGTGGGTCCAACAGACGTATCCGTCGGCATCTTTTGGTTGGAGCGATAAGACTTTTCATTAAGTGAAAGGTATTTTTTATAATCCTACTTTAATGTCAGAATATCTTGATGAGCGAAATACATACATTTGACATAATCTGAAAACATTTAGTTCTGTTACCAATATCTTTTAATATTCAAATATAACTCAAATTAAATATATTTTTAATATATATCTTTAAAATATTTTTTTTTAAATAAAATTAATGAATAAACATCTTTATACTATATAAATAAACGCTATAATGTATGTCCAAATGAAGACATAAGAACACACTTATTTCACATAAGAACTCAAATGATTTAAGGTACTCAGATAAAAAATTGTCTGCATAGTTGAGTCTTCGACATCTTTTAATAAAACATACGAAGTTATTTAAATTGGCCATTAGTGGGAATTAGTGCACTAGACTGACTTTCAAGGATAATAAGCGATTTCGTATTCGGGTCTTCTTCAGAAGTCGTCTTCTGATGTGCTTATAAAATTACATTTTGAATATTTTTAGAATTTATGATAGCAGATTTACGCGATTGGGAAAATATTTAATATTAGAATGTTGTGGAGAACCAAGAATTATTAATGCCAGGTCGAAACTCAAGCAAACAAAACGGGGTTTTATGTCGGACACGTACGAGGATGACGAGGCCAAATTAAGTTTAATGTGTAAACCCTAATTTAATGATCATTCAACCCAATAAAAAAAAAATTATTAATTATCTTTTTGTCACCGCAGAATTTCTCTTTAATATTTGCAACTAATCAATAAAGTCGAGTAATGTGTGAACCCCAATTTAATGATCATTCAACCCAATAAATAAAAATTATTAATTATCTTTTTGTCACCGCAGAATTATTACCCAATTTCTCTTTAATATTTGCAACTAATCAATAAAGTCGAGTAATGTGCAAATCCTAATTTAATGATCATTCAACCCAATAAATAAAAAATATTAATTATCTTTTTGTCACCGCAGAATTATTACTCAATTTCTCTTTAATATTTGCAACTAATCAATAAAGTCGATTAAAGAACCATCAGCCGAGCGATTCAGTTGATTTAGTTAAGACATGCTATTTGGAATACATTTTGCATGTATAGCGAGTTCAAACTGTTATTTGAGAAGTCTGGTCACAAAACTCACATTCTCAAATTTTAATTTAAATGAGTTATTTATATAATCTTGCTGCCGATTTGAGCAGGCAATTACTATAGCGGAAAAGTGACATTCTCTAATTATCAGTGAGTGTTTAAAATATGATTTATTTAAAACTAACATTCTCCATTGTGAATATTGTTGTCGAATTTACAATTTTCATTCAGCCATTAGGAATATTTTACCATATCACAGGATTATCATCTGTGAGTTTACCTTTTATGACCTTATTGTCACATAATGCGGTCGAGTGTCATTCAGATGTGTTTTGTTTTTGTCGCGCTCATTAATAATTTTGAAAATTTAAATTAATTTTCATTTTCAGTTGGGTTTAAATCACGAATTTATTTGTTATACAAGTAATAACTATACGTTAACCCAAAAGGACATAAGTCTCCAGGCCAAATACGTTAAACGTTACCATCTGCTTACTTTTAAATGTATTTGAAGTTTATTTTAACTAGAACAACTATTTTTGTAATATCTATTCTCTTAAAATGCTGTGTTGTGATTATTCTTGGTGTAAAAACTAACACGCTTCATATCTATTAGGTGCAATACTCACATTATCTCTATGCATCAGCTGGTTACCAAACTATCTTTCTCCTCATCAGTTGGTGCAAAAATCCCATTGTCCACAATTAAAAAGTTAACGTTATTTTACAATGGATCAGTTTTGTTTACCTGTCTCTAAATAGCTTTCCACGAATCCTTTTGTTTTAAAATATAGAGATAATAACAATAAGAAAAATCATGTTTTATCAGTTTTTCGCCGATTGTGGGGAAATTATAAGCATCTGATGGTAACACATGACTTTCCCCATATAATGAAATGCATTTACTCCTTTCAGTACTATATTTTTAAAGTTGAATTGTACATTTGGCGATTTTCTGGATGACAACATGTAATGCTATTTCAAAGTACTCAATTAACTTGCATTTCACACAACTCTAACAATTATCATTATTGATAAAATCCTCTATAAGTGACATAGTCCATATATTAAAATATTCTAATAATCAAGTCATCGATTTCATTAATTTAGCGTCATTCTTACAATTCTGACGAAATGTTCGTCAATATGGGACGAAATATCTTCTCCAAGTTGGCGATATTTTGCTAGATTATTTCCCAAGTTTGCCAAATACATCAACAAGTGTTACAGACAAACGGAGAGAAGAGTATTTCTTATATACTGAAATGCCCGTCATATGAAGAAAATGAGAATTTGCGAACGATTACTTTTCATTTGGCGTCATTTTGATCAATTTGGTGACATTTTTGTCACTTTGGCAACATTTAAAGTGTCGTCAAACGTTATAATTGTGTCTCATCAAACGTTACGGACGGAGAAATGGGTTAATCTTATAGTCTATTCTTATATTCTTTCCAAGATATGGAATTTTCATTAATTAGTCGTCATTTCATTGATTTAGCCTTAATTTCATCAATTTGGCGAATTTTTATCAATTGGGTGATAATTTCGTTAATTTAGCAACATTTAAATAATTACCAAGTTGAAGATATTCCTAAAAATTTGTCACCAAAATTTTAACCAAACATTATGGACAAAAAAATAGCTTATTCTTATAATACTCGTAGATTCTTATATTCTTTTCAAGATATTGGATTTTCGTCAATCAGTCGTCATTTTCATTTATTTTGCGTCATTTTTTTTATCAATTTGGCGACATTTCCGTTAATTTGGCAATATTAAAAAAGTCGCCAAGTTGGCGACATTCATCTAAATTCGTCGCCAAAATCACGCCAAGCATTATGGAAGGAGAAATAAATTATTTTTATAGTAGATATATTGACGACTAACTACAAAAGTATTACCCAAAGCAGTGGCGTAGCCTCCACTAAGGCTTAGAAGCTGAGCCTCCCTTGTTTAAAATTTAACTTAAAATACTTTTGTTTATAATATTTTTTAAAATAACTTTGCAAATATATATGTCTTTTTTATTACACTTTACTTACTTAGCCCGGCCGTCCAAACAGCGGCTCATGACCTAGGACGAGTCGGACGGTGTGGGTTCTCGACTTTACTTACTTCAAATGAGACGTTTCAAAAGATTTTTCCCATTACAACGTATATCTAGAAGCTGAAATCATCTAATGCATTGAAAGAAGCATGGTATTAGCCCCGCCCACCTATTAAACTCCGTCCTGCTGATAAGCTAGAACTATAGCTAGCGCTAACTCAAGACAATGATTGGATATGGGACGTGACGTCTCATGAATGAAAATTTCTTGGGCAAGGCTAATGGATCCGCCATTTTGAGTTAAACATGGTTCTATTAATTGATCTTTACTGAAAAAAGTTATGTCTAATACTAAAAAATATCAGGCATTTTCCACGAATAACATGACATTCACCTAAATGTAAACAAATATCAAGATGAAGAAACACACTCATAATGACTACCATTAAACTCAAGTAGTTTGTGAAGTAGACTTAGTTCCAGCAATAATATGACGAAGCATCCGTTTGCGTATTTGGGAGTTTTAGAAAGAATAAATATGATTTCCCTTTAAAAATCCCGTTATACGAGAATCTCGATTAAATAAAAGCCATTGATAATTTTCTAGCGGAATTTTTAGCATATTGTGGTTAAGATATTTTTAAGTTTTCAAAATATAATATATTTGTAAATAATTAATATACAAAATTGCTTAAGGACATTGTTGATTACAGTGTTCTCACCCATTTTCAGTTCACTTCTTTGAATTGCTTTATTTCATCAGTTCTAGCTGTTTATATTTACGAAATTGATATATTTTTTCTATTAATTGCAAATAGTATGCAAATGTATTCCTACTTCATACATAGGCGCCTGTAAAACTTTTTCCAGAGAGGAGAGGGGGGGGGGGAGGGCAAACTCAAGTATATGTTGTACCACATCAACTGGCTTGATGCTCGTTTGTGTTATATTGAATGTCCAAGGGGGAGTGTGACCCTCCTTTAAATCCGCCATGGTCGATCATGACTTCATATTTAATAAAGTGACTGTAAAAGTGCATCCAATTTAGAAATAAGAAGACATTTAAAATGTTATATCTTGTTTGTATTTATCTTACATAGGTAACATTTTAAAATCTCATGCATGTCATCCACACTTTGCATTTCTATGTAAAATTATTGTATTTTATTCACCAATAAATGAAACTTATTGATATAAAACTTATGAAAATGCGAATTCCAATATAAAATTCACTTGTAATACCAAATTTTTGCCAAATTTTCATCCTCCTCAATCAAAAATCTCAGGCTACACTACTGACACAAAGTATCTTTTCTCGTGAGTGGAACGAACGAGATACACGAGAAAGATGTCACCCAATACATCTCATGATATTACATATGACAAGTGAACATATTTAACTATAGTTAACATTTTTTTTTATTTTATGTGACTTTTTGATACATTTGAGTAATGTTCATACAATGTTTCCAGAGCGGTTCATGCTAGTTTTCTAAAGTTTATGTCAATCGTTTTCTAATGAAAAAAAAAAGAGTATTTGCGCAACTTTATTAAAGGTTTTGATTTTTTGATGATTTTTTTTTTCAAAATTTCATTCGCACATTTAGGTTCAGAACATTTGGTTGCGTTCAAAATCAATAATATTCCAGTTTTCATGGATTGTAGATTTTGTACCAAATTTCGTTCGAATTGCTCTATTCTTTCGTTAGATACAGTCTCCACAGACTCACTGACACGCACGCACGCACGCGCACACACACACACACACACACACACACACACACACACACACACACACACACACACACATCACCCCAAGAATGTCGGATTCGTGTTCAGGGATGCTTGAAACGTGCTCTCCCGTCGAAAATACAAATTATTTTCCTTATACATTATACTATGTATATAAGGAGAGAAAAAATGGAGACTGTGAGTTTTGTTGTTAGGATCATTTTCCTCCACATAGACTATAATATTTATCATTGTTATTTTTTTTTTTTTGCGTAAAATAATTGATACTAAATTTTAAGTAACTCGTTTTTTAACCTTGGAAGTTGGAAAAATTTTGATTTTGATCTAGTATTTTACGTACTGTGCAAACACAGTAAAGACATCAATAGCAAAATTGAATTTTGAATAAAAAATATCTGGAAATGGACAATATTGCAAGACCTGCAAAGTTATTTAAATTGACTATTATTAAGAATCTTTTCATACTAAGATTGATTTCTACAGATAACAAGCAATTTTGAATTCAGGAAAAGGAATAAATGTTAAGAAATAGTTTTCAATTATTCTGCGCTTTTTAACACTTTACAACATAGTTGAAAAGTGTTTATGACTTTGTTCATTCATTCTGTCTGTCAGAACGATAACTGGCGTAAAAATGACTTTATCAAAATGAAATGTTAGTATGTTGTTCAGACAGTCTGTGGGAACTATGGGAATATAAATGAATAATATCATCAAATTAGTTTTGGATTGAACCCGGGTTGAAAAAATGAAATGCATTGAACCCTATGGGGCCTAATTTTTCAAACATTTTTTAAGCAAAATTAAAATTCACAAATTGCTTTGAAAGTTTTAGAAAGTATTCAAATTATACCATAAAATATAAAAAAAAATTGCAGCAAAATATGTTAGGTAGTTTTTTAAATAAAAATTAAAATATTAATGACACCTATATAATATTAAGAGATCACTTGATCAACTGCAAAATAAAATACGGCATCCATCTTTTTTCTCAGTGTCGAAATCGTGATTTTAAGAGTTCTTTAAATTTAGATTTAATGTTGAATTCGTCCTAAAAACTCTTTATTTTTGCGTATTTTCTCTGCATCTATATTCTGCGCCAACGCAATTACAACATTTTTGAGTTTACATGGTCATCAAACTTTCGTTATTTCTGCAACGAAGCCTCATTTTAATGGATGCAGAATATAAACAAGTGATTGCAAGATGAGTTGTATAAAAATTGCTGAATTTTTTTCAAGCAAAATTATTTAATTCTGGAATCTGTAATAAACATGTGTGAATGAAATATTTACTACGTTTTCATAGAGAGCCAGCCAACTTATATTTTGATAACGTCATTTGAATAAAGCTCATTTTTCTTCGATGAAGTTTAAAGTTTCCAAGTAAAATAAATTATTGTAGTTCTGTGATAATTAAAAAAATATCACCGCTGAATGTATCGCACTTTAGAGATGTTTAAATAATATTGCATTTCAATTGGAAAGTGCTTCATAATCAATGTTTTATGCATGATTATCAACAGAGTGTTTTTATTCTAAGCAATATTTTGATTATTACTGAATACGCTGCTTATCTAATGTTTAATGAGTCGGAACTTTAGATAAGTATGGCATTTCTATTGATACGTTCGAAAAGTTCGTTAAAGAAATTTTTCATCCAGTTTTATATTACCTCCAATTAAAATATTCATTTCACGGTAAAACTCCCTTACTCTATTATTTACGTTGAGTTGTTTTCATTATAGTTTATTTTAAACAAGGAGTAAAGTTGTTCAACAACTTTAAGTGGATTTTAAACTACTCGAAACATGCGATATTTGGGGTGATTCCTCACACTTGAGTTTGGCAGCAAATAACCCTTTAACTTTACTGTTGATTTAGATTCAGGAGAATAAAATTATTCTAAAATAGCAGTTTAACTTAAATAATCATGGTGTGTGTATAATGGAGATATGTTTTTTTGTAATGTTATTAGAGAGGGAGAACAAGGAACTGCCATTGACGTCATACTGCCACTGGAGTATTATGTCTTGGAGGACATTTAAAGAAAAAAACTGAGCTATATGTGCATATATCACATGCTATGAAAATTACAAAATCCTAGCCCTCGCAGCTTGTCAGTGTTCTGTGGGCCAAATTTCGAATCAGAAATCCGTCTCTTTGCGCAGTACGATGAACTAACTCCTCGACGTTTCATAACCACTAGGCTATGAACTGGGAAATATTTTAATGGAAAAATAAACGTATGCGAGCACCAAAAAAGATGTACTTTAAAGTAACATATTCCCAATTCCGTTACGTATATTCATTAAAATTAATTTGATCACAGTCAGGATTCATCAAAGTTAAGCAGCATCGAACGTAGTTAAACCTTAATTTGGTGACTAAGAACACTGTATGGTGTTGGCAAGAGATCAGGTAGCCAAGAGTTTCAATACTTTCATTTAGTACTCACAGAACTCGAATATAAGGAACGTTTCTAAGCCTAGAATTATGTTTGTATTGCCAGTAACAGCATCTATAGACCTGTTCTGAGCTTATTATGCATTTGCCAGCCTGAAAAGCCAATGTATGAAACAGAAACTAGAAAATTTGCTGTATGTCGCAATTTCGAAAACCATTATACCAGCCGACAAATTCGGTCTTACCACGTAGCCGCCTTGAAATTTCTTAAAAAAATTCCTAATCTTGACCCCTTGTTGGAGGATTTTTTCTTTATGAGCTTGATTGTTGCAGCGTAATATAGTTTGAGCTAAATTCTCATAAGTTTGAAGGAGCTAAAATGGTATCTTTCTTTTCTTTCTCCCAGAACCTCCGACCTATTCGATGGTGTCGAAAACCCAGACTACTCGACTCATCCTGAAGTATGAGCAGCTGTTTGAGTGGTCGAATATTCGATGGTGTGGAATATCTGTTCAGACGACCAGGACAGTGAAATCCGAGTTGGATCAGAACCCAGTGGGTGCGACATCCACAGGGACCTTATCCTCCTTTTACCATCAATCTCGCGGAAGGATACTTTTGACCTAAATTAGTTGCCCTTACCCCACCTGAACACGGAGATAGTTTGGTCAGAGCCGGAAATTGAATAATTGAATTCGGATCCTCCGAGTACAATTCCCGTGTGTGCCAGCCCAAGTGGCAGGTCTCGGTTCCTATAGAGATTTATGGGTTCCTATAGAGATTCGTAAAATTGTGTCATAGCAAGTTTCTCGTTGCCACTTTAGATGTCGAAAGGGGGGGGGGGTGTATTACACTCGATCATCCGTACAAGTATTAAAACGGTCCTGGGAGGTTGTTATTTGCAATGGAAGCGTCATTTATCTTAACTACATTTGAAGTGGCATTTCTGTCTGACCTCTGTTTTTGTTCGATTCACCACACGTTCTGTACTGTCGTTTTGATGTTAAAACAATTGGTTCCACAGCGGTCGCAGTTTAAAAATATTTATTCTGGAGTATCCAATATACGGTAAAACAATTAAAATTGATATTTAGTACGGTTTTACAACTCTTTCCATAAACGTATACCATGCATTTAATAGAAAACAAAAACAAAAATAAATCACTTTCCAGGTGATTACTAATAGCACATTCCAGTGGTCAAAATTACCAATAGCACAACTAGCTTACCCGATATCTGAAAACTTGCAGCTATTGCAAACTTACTCGCAGAATAAGAATCCCAAGGGTATATTCCATCTTTTCAATTCAGTGATCAAACTTGCCAAGAGTATAACCGACTTACCTGATATTTAGAAAGCTTCAACTATTGCAACCTTACTCGCAAAATTAGAACCCCAAGAGTATGTTTCATCTTTTCAACGCACCTAAATATTCATTTAGTATACTATAGTCTCTTAAACATATCGATTTACCTTTCGAAAGAAGATATCCAGTTAAATTGGCCATTAGTGAAATAGCTCCCATACGAGAAATCCTCCAATGCAACAAACGATTTATATTCAAATCGGTTTTTTCGGTTCGATCCTTAAGTAGGATTGCTATTGTTTCATATTCTGGGTTTAAGAACAAATATATCCGGGTTCAATTTTGTGAACGATCCTCTCAATTCCAAGACGATTTATACGAAAACCTATGCACTTAAATAAAACTTTTTTTCTTTCCAATAAAATGATATGTCTCAGTCCTTATTTTCCCAATTTAGCAAAGGATCGTAAACGTGTAATGCGAGTTGAAGAATGTTCGGAAATGTACGAGGGATGCGGATAATATGTTAATGTAATTGGGTTAGTTTCATCCGCAATAGCAACAAGCAAGAAACATTCAATAATATTTGTAAATGCTGTTAGTAGTAAATATATATCGTTTCTTGTTACCTTCGTCATTTTGTTATAAACATTTATTATATAATACTTTTGTTTCGTTATTATACCCAGGAAAATCATTAAGCACCACTTCAGAAATCAATACACACGGCTCAGCTAAAGGTTTAGTGCACCAACTATACTGTGTACCTTTATTCTTTCAAAGTTATAGGGGTGAATCGCCCCTATAATTTTACGTTCATGAGGGTACACACATTATCGATAATAAAGTGACCACACTTGATCGAATGGAAGGGATTGCAGCGAGCATAGCTGATAATTTAAAATGAAATAAACTCGGCAACAAAGCGAAACAGACGAAACTTGTTAATTATTAAGTTGTGGAGCACTGTTATATGAGTCGAAAATAAAACTATTTTATAATTCATTTATTTGAAACAATCGGGTTTTTGATGAATTGAAGTTGTATTCAGGAATGTTAAAATAAACAACATATACAGGGTTAGCAAGAAATACGTTTCCCACTTCAGCGGGCTCTAGAATGCGTCCTATTGGTCCAAACGAGGTAAAATTTGAAATACAGGTAATTCAAATGATGCGCTCGACATTTGTTAAATCAAAAATTTTAGTACAAAAATCCGTCGATACGTGGCGCTGTAATACACATAACACCATTTAATAGGCTTTATAAATGTTAAATAATATTAAAAAAGTAGCATTAAAACTGCTTAATATGTCTCCCTTCGTGTTCAACAATGTGCTCTAATCGTAGAACCATATTTTCCACAGCTGACCGGAGTGAGTCTGCCGGAATATCAAGAATATGGCGCCAAATGCTGTCCATCAGATCTGGCATAAATGCTGGTCTTTTACGGTAGATATTGTCCTTGCCCTGAAGGTATCCCTGAAGGCATTGATGCCCTGAAGGCATCCACGCTGTTGAAGTTGTGGGATTACAAAATCCCTCAGCATATCACGGTATCGTAGTCCTGTGACGGAACAGGTTTTGATTTCAGTTGCAGTTACCTCTTCAAAAAAATACGGTCCAATGATAGAGGTAGCAGTAAAACTACACCATACTGTCACTTTTTCAGGAAATAAGGGTTATTCCTGGATAGCGTGAGGGTTTTCCGCTGCCCAAATTCGACAATTGTGGGTGTTAACTTGCCCATTGAGGCAAAATTGGGCTTCGTCAGTCCACAGGATACAGGTGTACATATACACGAATCTAATGTACAGTATGTTCAAAAGGTCCTTTATCATCAACAATGCACATTTGAAATGTAGAACGAATTTTATCCCGTTTTTTGCATTGTAGGTGTCACAGTGTTACTGGCCTCGCTGATACAAGTTTTTGACATGCAGTTATTGCCTTACATATGTTTTGATTGTTTTTGGTACGGATTTCTACTCTCCTCAACGCTCAGAAGTTTGTAATTTGTTTTCCGTCTATTTTGCCGAGTTTGACTGTATATATAATTATCCGCTTGGGGAGCTACAATCACTGTTTATTGACTAGCCATGTTCACTTTACTATAGCTAGACGTAACGTGTATTCTCCTGGACCCATCCTTCATGGACCTCACGGTCTGTCCCCAGTATATAAATATTGAAAGACATTTTTTTAAATGCCTGACAAATAACTTTACGAATCTGAAATTAATTTACCTGTTAGTATGATTATTTAAATGGGTCGTTTCAAGAAGCCTACAAATTTTCAAAACATGAGTTCTTTTAATTAACCCATTCTTGTCGTCGTTTTACAATTACAACTTTGTCTATGTGTCTGTGCAATGTATGTATCCACTAACTCAAAAACTAATGGACTTAATTTCATAAAATTTGGTAGGTAAATCATTTGTGTGCGATTCTGGTTCCGATTAGTTTTTGGTACGAAACTGATTAGTTTTTGGTAAAAGAACCCGTCTTTTCTTAGAAATGACCAGCAAAAATTACTTGTATCCACATAAGCTGAAAAACTAATAAATCAAATTTTACAAAATTTCATAGATGAGTCATTTGTGGGTAATCCTGGTGCTGATTAGATTTTGGTACGATTCGGAAAAAATAACCTGCCATTTTTTGCAAAATGGCCCGCAGAAATCGTCAAAATCTAAAATAAAAAACTACGTATGCGGAAATATATCAATTAAATGCTTCTTTTATGCGTAATTTTTAATGACGAAAAAAATAAGAGCAACCCCATCTCACGAGGACTAGTCGTTCTCGAGATATTTTATTTTTTCGCTACGCTACTTTTAAAAATAAGTCAAGTTCCCCGATGAGAACGAACATTTAATTAAAAATGTAATTCAATGTTATTTTAAATAATTATGGATGTTATTTTGTGCAACGGAACTCAATATAATGAATTATTGAAGAAATGAAGTGAACGTGAATATGAGTCTGCAGGGAAAGTCAGGTGCTGTCCACATCAGATGTTTTACTTTTTCTACCGAAAACATGGCGCATGATAAAAATAATAGCGATTAACTCCTCCTACAAATAAAAACTGTTGAATGAAACATTGTATTGCATGTTATTTTTTTCTCTTCTTACTTATCGCCCATAGAAATATAATCCCGAAAAAAAGTATTTGATTCTGCCGCACCCAAATGATTGATTTTTCATTTTATTTCTATCGGTTTGTATCATAATAAATCAAGCTGCATTTAATATAGGAGGACAACAATGTCTTGGAATAAAGTTGAAATGACTAAAATGCTTGAAATATATATAACTTGTAGTTTCCCCATAATACATGATGATATATAAGGAAAGTCCTGGAACCGTGTTGGAAATCAAAACTCGAGTTTTCGACGAATCTATATGTTTTGGGACCTCTAGAATCCGAAAGAGCTATGTTTAGCCTGACGTTTGGGTGTGCGTCTGTCTGTGCAATGTATGTATCCACTCTAACTCACAAACTAATGGACCACATTTCATAACTCAAAATCACTTTTGGGTTACCCTGGTGCTGATTAGATTTCGGTACGATTTCGGATAATATAGAATCTGCCTTTTTTCTATGAAATGGCCCGAAAAAATGTCAAAATCTAAAATAAAAGTTTAAGTATGCTCAAATGTATGCATTAAATGCTCGTTTCATACTAATTTTTGACTCTGAAAAGAATAAGATCAGCTCCATTTCTCTAAAGGACTAGCCGTTCTTGAGATATTTTAGTCTACTTTTCTGCTTTTACTACGTCGCCTTTGAAAATACATGAAGTTACCTAATGAAAACGAAAATTTAACAAAGATTGCAAATTCGATGTTATTTTAAATAATGATGCGCGTTATTTTGTGCCATTAAACTCAATTTAATGAAATTTTAAAGAAAACGAATTTGAATAGGGAGAGTCATGTGCTGTTCACTTCAGATTTTTTCTACTCGTTTCCCATTAAGGAAATCTGATTTCAGTGCTCCATAACCTAATACAGAACGCTTATAAACGACTAGTTTTGTCCGTCTGTAACGTCATCGACAGGGCGAGAGTGAAGGTGCGGGAGTGAAAGGACGCATTGCATAGGGGCCCGGGCCGCATAACCGGTTTAAAAAAACATTATGTTGCAAAGTAGAAGGTAGCAGACATAACAATGTAAAACTTATTAAAATTTGCGTATCATTTATTTTTCTTCCATGTCTCATCTAATTCCTGCTCGGATATTAAATGGCACCTATGTGCAGATGACCCCCTGCTAAGTCTCTGTCAGATGTACTAAATTTTATAGTTACGAAGTACCTTCGTGAGAAACGCAGGAATTCATTTCGCCGAAAATTTAATCAATTTAACTTATTATCCGATACGAAAGGGATGCTGAAAGGGTCAGTTTTCGACCCAAGTTCAAATTTAGGCTGTACTAGGTGAAATAATGGAAAGTTTAACATATAAATGGACAAAATTCAACCGCTGTAAAAATATAAAAAATAGTTAGCCATCATAAAAAAAAGATATCTTAATGTTCAGACGAGATATTACGGTGCTTTAAGAAATGACTTTTTCAGTCGGATACCAAACAGTGGAGTAAATATTTTTTTTATAAGTTCCTACGGAGAAAACGTCGGCTAGCAAAAACAAATCCGAGATTATTTCCTGCGAGAAACAAGACTTGCCGAGTGGAACCGTGAATTGGATGCTGACTTTTCCTTCCCACTTCTTATCGCCCATAACAAGATAAGTCCGAAAAATAAACGTTTGATTTTCTCGCATCCAAGGATTGTCGAAGTTTGTTTTGACTTCCTTTTTTATTCATATATACGAGTATCCTAAGACACTTTTTATATGAAAGATTGAATTTAGGATTAACTAGTGAAACAATGGCACATTCATCATGTAGTATGTTGAAATATATGAGACGATAAGATCATTATTGGATGTTTTTGATGACTTTCAAATGTCATTACACGGTCGTTAATGTTTAGAAGCGAATTATATTGTTTAGGCGTTCATGGATGGTTTTATATCCCTTTAAATATTATTCATGCTTCTATGATATTGATATGGCAATGCGTCGAATTATTTCAACAGTGAGCAATGCTATTTCATCCGCAATTGATATTCCTAGTAACAAAAAAATCTGATGTGGGCAACACATGACTTTCCTTATATATAATGTAATGAATTTACTACTTTTACAGTAAAAAAAATAGGTTTTTCTTCTAGTTGATATTTATATTCCTTCCAAGATATTGAATTTTTGTCAATCAGTTGTCATTTTCATTGATTTAGCGCCATATTTAAACATTTGGCGAGGTTTTCGTTAATTTGGCAACATTTTAAAAATTCGTCAAGTTGGCAACATTCCGCCAAATTTGTCACCAAAATCTCGCCAAGCGTTACGGACGGAGAAATAAGTTATTCTTATAGCATATAAATGGTTATTGGCGTTCAAATGCAAAAGTATTACTCGAAGTACCTTTTCTCATGATTGGAACGAGCTTGATCCACGAAAATGATGTCATCCAATATATTGCATGACATTACATATGAAAAGTGAACATGTTTCTCAACAGTTAATAGATTTTATGTAATTTATGGGATTTTTTGATAAATTTATTTTAAAAATGTGCAATATCTCGAGAACTGTTTATGCTAGCGATCTAAAGTTTATGTCAATCGTTTTCTAAGGAAAAATTACACAAGAAATGCCTATTTGCGTAACTTTATTAAAGTATTGATTTTTTGATGATCTTTTCAAAATTTCACTCGTAAATTTAGGGGGATTCTAAACAGTCGATTACGTATAAAAACAATAGGCTTCCAGTATTCGCGGATTGTGATTTTTGTACCAAATTTCATTCTAATCGAATTTCATTCCATTCTTCCGTGAGATATCGTCTCCACAGACTCACTGACACCCACACCCACACACATACTTTCAACCCCCACACACGTGCACACACATACACCACCTTAAAAATGTTTGATTCGTGATCAGCGATGCTTGAAACGTGCTCTCTCGTCGAAAATTCGAATTCGAATTTTCGACCCCGTCCCAATACTTTCCTTATACATTATTGTATATAAGGAAAGTAACAATGTAGCACACAGCTGTTTGATACACTAGTGTGCGTCATTGCTTATTTATATGTCCTTAGTTAAGTTGCTCAACCTCCTCCTTAACCTGGGCATAAAGTGTATGTATATAAGGAAAGTAAAATTGTCTTTTTGATATGGCAACAGACACAGAAATAGAAGCTGATTAAAATTCATCCCCATGTTGCTGTTCAGAAGCAGAATGTTGTAAAAATGGACGAAATATGTAATTCATCTCCGACTTCAAATAATAAATATTTCACGAAAACCTATAATCCTAGTTTTTAATTTTATGTGTGGTTTACATTTTTAAGTCAAATTATAGCTAAGATTTCGGATAGTGAAAAAGCGTATGGAAAATAAAATCGGCTGCGGCTCCTGCCCGATGAAGCCAAAATGGTTTTGCGTGAATAACATTTTACGAAAAACCTCAAATTTTATAATATTGAAAAGGAAAAGCCTCTATCTAAATTTTGATATATATATTTGAAGGGTTTTCAAAAAGCTACACAGTGTTTCTTATTGTTTATAGCTATCACATTTAGGTTTTAAGAAAAGCTTTACAAACTTGAAGAACTTAAAATTTTCGTACTTCAACTTGGCAAGACGATGACTCGAACGCTATAAAATATTTTTTTTTTTAAAAAAATATAGTTTAATACTAAAATTTCTAGTATATATTTTTGTAATTTAATTTTTATATCTATATTTTATAATTTACTATATATTTCTAGTGAAAGTTAGAAAAATAAACACTCTCTCAAAGAGATACTATTTGTCATATGCTGCCATGCTAAGAAAATATAAAATTTTGACTAAATTTAGAAATTTTCTACTTCTAGATTTTTCGATAACAAAGCCGGATATTGAGAAAATCCATTGATATTTGTGGCAGTTATCGTTTACATAAAAATTGACCACAGACAGATATACGGACATCTCTCTAAAATAGTCGAAACGTGTTCAGAAGGTTCTAAAACATTAAAATATGAAAGGCTAAATTTTTCGTGAAACAATACTTTTCACTATATTCTATAGTGCGAGGAGGTACAAATAGTGGCTCACGTAGAGAAATTTGTCATAAGAAAATCTCCTTCTATACTTGATTTAGGACAAAGATTTTACTGAAAATTTAAAGAAATTTTTGATGCTCTATTATAGTAGATCAATTAATTCTGAAATCTATTTTAACTCAAGTGTAAAGTATTTATAATATAGCATTACACTTGCAGCGAATGGTATAGGCAAAGAGAAATTATCATGAAGCAGGGGAGTTAAAAATAAAATTATTGTATTTATATGTATCGTGTAACCATGAATATGAATTAATTGCATTGTGAATATCTTATATTTTAGGCAGAATATCGGTCGAACGATTCTCTTGAGAGATTCAAATTATATTTGGTATGCTTGCTTCAATTAATAATCGTAAGAAGCCTATAGATGGTATCTAAGCACTCACTACATAGTAATTGTCTAATATGCTCCGTTCTCGAGATATTGCGTCTTTTGGAACTAGATCAGTAAAACGTAACAAAACATTAAATATGACCCCTATTGTCAAGCGAGTCATAAGTACTTTTAACTAGAAATAAATTGAAACATTTGTTCAAGAGTTATCAAAAACTTTATTGAGATTTTGAAAACTTTATTGAGATTTTGAAAATTTTATTGAGATTATAGATATTTTATTTGTACCACAGACACCAGGATACGTGTTGAATTATTTAGGTAAAATTTAGTTAATTTAAGTCATTTCCTACTATACAATTCATTTATGGATTTACAATATGGAGTCATAGAGTTATATTTTTTACTTTCCCATAAAATCGAGAAGGTTGTGTATCAAATATTTTATCAGTACCGCTATCTTATCACTCATCTACATAATAAAGGTCTAAATGTTTTTGTCTTTTCAGATACCCCAGAAACCCCCAGTGACTTATAAGCTAAATGTTTGCATACGTATAGTATCTATACGTATAGTACCTACCACGAGACACAACTTCACGGATTCAGATTTTTGGTTCCCCCTGTAGGTGGAAGACTGGGATGTTTTCCAAAAAAACATTCCACTCCTTTAAGAAGACCCCCATACGACCTAGAAGGCTGAAATCATTGCCTATGTATAGTATCAACCATAAAACAGAACCTTATAAATTGCTGTTTGCTTTCATACATCTTAAACGGAAAGCGCCACAACTCAATACTATTCTCAATACTCATCGATGATGCCTCTAACAGCCAAGGAAAGATCCCACAGAGATTAGGATTTAAAATCCAACAAATTTATTTACAAAACTTAACAGAGACAGCCACTGGCTGGTTAAACAAAGATTCTGCACAATTTAGAAGACTAACCATTGCACGTGCCCATTAGTTGATTGAACTCAAAATATATTACACGTACTGGGCCTGGTCCGGCCACTCAAATTGCTGCTCGTGCCCTAGGGCGAGTCGGGTGGTCTGGGTTTCCGACGTACTGGGCTTGGTGATACTGGCGAACTTGACGTACAATAATACTCAAATATTTCTTACCCACGTCTAACTACAGATAATGGTTTTCAGTATAAAGGATCGAGCACCACTTTCTGGATTTTCCTCAGGAGGATCTTTCTCGCACCTTAGTAGTTCATTTTAACCCGTAGATGTCATAATCGACCTTCTTTGGGTCACACGTCGATCCATGATTTGCAGACTCCCTTCTTTCTAAGCACGAACGAACGCTTTATTCCTCCCTACCAACAAGCTCGTAGAAACTTTTTTACAACAATCTACTTAACCTAACCAATAAAAAAGTTTGTTATTGCAAAATAATTTATATTTAAAAACCTAAAAACGGCTGAAAATCATCACTAAACGTTATATAGACCTTACCAACTATCAGAGCAGGAATTTCGATTTCTCCCCCGGTGATGACAGAATGAGGGATTGAAAAGACTTTCCAGACTCTGAGGAAACCCTTTGGTAACCCAGACGGCTGAAATTTTGCATAATTACAGTACCTTCCACGGGATAGAACTTTACTGAGACCATTGTGATAAGGACGGTAATTTTCGATGCTGAAAGCGAAATGCATTGTTAAACAAAATAAAACTTGTTAAAAAAGTTGCAACTTAGGAGTTTTTATGAGTGTCTGTTTCCATGTCTTTGACAGGCTCAAATAATAGTCATAAAATAAGTGAGGAGTGACTAAAACTATTGTTTAATACCGCCCCCCTTTTCTTGAAGTAATGTTGGCACATCCTATTTGAATTCAAAGTGGCATCATTAGATCATAATCCACAGGAAAGTTCAGAAATAAAAGTTCACTTCTGGTTCTACAAACCAAGCAATTTAAATGATAAAGAAACTTTTGTTAGCCCGAAAAATTCGTAATCTCGTAAAAGACATTCTCCTAATGGCCAATTTAAAAATCGTGTTCATAAGAAATATTGAAGCGCTTCAGAGCAGAGAGCTTATAAAATGGAGTGAACAATTTGTTGAAGTTCTTGACCATTAGCTTCATTCCCGCCATATTTAAATGTTATTCCTCTTTGATATTCTCAAATGGGAACTTTCGAGCAATTTTAGTGCATTGTTGGCGACTATTGTGCAACCACTGTGTTCTTTTTCACAAATCGTTCAGTGCTCAAAATGTTAGCAGTGTTTAAAAGTTGTAAGATTATTCAATGTAAGATTATTCAAGTAAATTTATAAGTTTACATGTATTTTATTTTAAGTGGCCGTACATCGCTAGGTAAGTGTGGCGGATGGCATGTTTGAGCGCAATTCAAGATTAATTTCCTCCATATTTCATTTAATCATAATTTACTTACAAATTAAATATTAGACTCTAAATTTTAACTGATTATTGTAGTACTATAGTACTATGTACCAAAGACATTTTAGATTTTCAGGGCATGCTTCATCGGACATTTGACTTCAAAAATCGCCACTAATGAAAAAAGTCAAATTTGTCGACTTCTAAAAACGGAAAAAGACTTGATTTTCAAGTCAAACTTTGTAAACTAAAAGCGGAGCTAAGTAAACCATAAAAGATTAAAAAATTAGGTTTTATACTTTTTCCCTTTGATTTCAAAGTTCAGCTCAAAAATAGGTATTGTAAAAAGTATTTTCACAACTTCTAAATTATTTTGATATCAAATGTTAACATTAGGGATATTTTGTCCATTCTAGGTGGAAGAAAATTGTTTTTGCTTTAGGTACAAATAAAAAGTTTGTCTGTTAAATGATCTAAAAATCGTGCTCTTAATCTTCTAAAAGTAGTCGCTGTAAAAAAAATATTAGCAATAAAGGTTAAAAAGAGGTGATAATGTACTGACAAAACGCAAGAATATATGCGCAAAAAACATTAAAAATGGTTATACAACCACTTAATTATAATTTGAGTGACTTGATACGGCATAATCCAAAATAAAATAGACACAAGAAAGTAACAATTAACTCTCGAGCAATCTTTGGATGCGGGAGAATCATAAACGTTTACTTTTCGGGCTTATCTTGTATTGAATGATAAGAAGAAGGAAGAAAGGGAAAACAGAGTTAAACTGTGTGTTCCACTTGACGACTTTTGTTTCTCCGGGGAAACAATCCCGAGTTTGTTTTGATCTCAACCGGCACTTTCTAGGCACGGGGTGAAAATATATCCCTGAGTGTTTGGTATTGGGCAGAAAAATATATTTCTTAAAGTAGGAAAAATATCGACCGAAACTCAAGATTTTTTCCTTATTTATAGGTCGTTATTTTAATGCATTAGGCTGGTAACGATATCGGCTCAAGTAAGACGAAAAAAAATATGAAATTCAAGACATTAATGTAATGAGTACTACAAATATAAAAAAAAAATATATATAATTATAAAACAAAATAATTGATAATTAAAAGTAAATATGGTTGAAAATCTCTGGGGGTGGCTGTATGTCCACCCTTTCCACGGCCTTGACCAAACCGGCTGTTCATAAATTAGAATGACAGCACTGTGTGTGTGTGTGTGTGTTTGTTAGTATGCGTGCGGGTATGTGTAATATTGTGTATGCGTTTGCTTGTTGGATGTAATATTTCACGATTACAAAAAAATGTTTCAACAATAATTGGGTGCGATTATTCGACGGGTGAATACTGGAACTGCATTAATTTTAAACACAATCAAATGTTCGGAAATTTCCTTCATTTTCCAATGAATATTTGATAAAAATATTACAGAATCAGGACTCAAGGTTCCGAAATCACGAAATTTAGATAGTAATTCAGCGCTACAATATGATTCCAATTCTAAGTTGTACAACAGTAACATGATACACAGTAAGGAATATGCGTTAGATAATCGCATAAAATGCATTTGGATAAATTATGAGAACTTTTAGTCTATTAAAATGCATGGATCACATGGTATATTATAGCAGAAACATATCTTATCGTTGCAACATCAATCACATAAAATACGCCACACTTGTCTTTTTTAGAAAAAAATAAGGCTCTTTCTTCCATAAGTTGCTCTATCCTAGATCTCGTGATAGCTTTCTCTGCTTTGTCACTCACCTCTAACCCATGATGAATGTGTTGCCACCATATTGAAGAAAAAGCAGGGAAAGAAGAGAGAAAAAAATGGAAGTTGAGCTGGAAATTGACGAGGCATAAAACCCCGTTATCACTGTGTTCTAGCATGTGACACAAATGACACGCTGCGAAAGCCAGATAACTGCGGATACGGATTTTGACGTAAAGTTAATGTTGCACTTATGAGAAAATGTTTAAAATGAAAAAAAAATGTGTCTTTTATTTTATCTAAAAAAGTTATTTAAACGAGTTCAATTATTTTATTTATTTGAACATTTAGTAGTAGTGTGGCAAATGCTGACTAAAGTGCTAAATTTTAATTTACGAGACATTAAGTAAAGTTTGTAATTTCTTTATCGTATTCGCAGACTCCCAACTATAGGGGCGTTTTTAAAACAATCGCATTTTCATTGTAGATAACCGGTTCCACAGACCGGTTTTGTACTTATGTGCTCGTCAGCAAGGAATATCCGATGTCAGAAAAATAACACAGCCCGCTTCGATATTCTTGAACATTGAGCTCAAGCTACACAAAGCTGCAACGGCTAGGTTCATGATCGCAGAATCCTCCTGTAGGAGCATTTCAAGAAATGACGTTCCCACTACAGATAACAGTATCAATGGACCGGTTTCTCACATTTGAAATAACCGATATTACCAATGGCTGAAAAAAAACTTTTATATGCCACAATTTTTCTAACGTTTATAAGAATCGACTAAGTTCATGCATGATCCGTCTATAAGAGACGTTAAAATTGAGATGGTGATTTTTCAAAATTAAAAAGCCGGCAGCATGATGCCGGCAAGTAAATATATTGGTATCCTTAGAGGTTTGGAAAATCTTGGCAAACTTTTCCGCTGCCATTTCTGTTATTGACTATTCCATGCTGACAAGATCATGCAATACGCAAAACAGGCCTATGGATATTGCCATCTACAATGGAAGTGTGATTCACTTTTGCTGAAGTACGGTAATTCGTTCTATTTGTATGTCAATAGCTCTCACTGAACAGTCATAACAGAAGTCCCCTAGAGTATCACCCGTGTTCTGGAAATTTCCTTTCTTTCATTGCAGTACCTTTAACATTTCCTTTAATTATCAAAAGCTACCAAATTTCATTATTTCGACAATCTACTTCTGTACAATCAACTACAATCAACTTCTGTAAAGTGCAGGTGCTCTTATTCATATAGAGACCAAAATACTTCCGTTCCTATTTTCAGATATGACCTAAAAGTAAGAGTCTGAAATATGTTTGGTCGGAGTGAACTATGGAGAAATGAAAATTTTAGTAAAACTAAAGACTATTATATTACAAGAAATATCAATCTTGCATAAAGCATTGATTTTGAAACTGAAATGCAATTTTATTTAAACATCTCTAAAATGTGATATATTCAGCGTTGATATTTTTTTAATTATCACAGAACTGCAATCATTTATTTTACTTGAAAACGCAAAACTTCCTTGCAAAAAAATGAACTTTATTCAAATGATATCATCGAAATATAAATCGTCTGGCTCTCTCTATAATAGCAGTAAATATTTTATTCATACATTTTTATTTCAGAAACCAGAGTTGAATAATTTTGCGTGAAAAAAATCAGGAATTATACAACTCATCTGGCAATCACTTGTTTGCATTCTGCATCCCTTAAAATTAGGCTCCGTTGTACTAATAATCACAGTTTGATGATTATTTAAATTCAAAACTATTGTAATTGCATTTGCGCAGAATATAGATGCACAGACAATACGCAAAAATAAAGCGGTTTTAGGATGAATGCAACACTAAATATAAATGTAAAAGAACTGTAAACATCACGATTTATACTCTGGGGAAAAACGATGGATTTGCCATTTTATTTTGAAGTGGGTCATGTGATCTCTTTATATTATATGAGTGTCAGTATTATTTTAATTTTCATTTGAAAAACTGCCGAACCTATTTTGCTGAAATTTGTATTATAAATTTTATGGGATAATTTGAATATTTCCTAAAATTTTTGAAGCAATTTGTGTATTTTAACTTCCCTTAAATGTTTGTAAAATTAGGTTCCATAGGATTCAATGCATTTCACTTTTTCAACCCGGTTTCAATTTAAAATTAATTGGGTGATATTATTCATTTACATTCCCATAGGTTCCATAGACTGTCTGAACAACATACTAAAGTTTCATTTTGATAAAGTCGTTTTTAAAGCACTTATAACGCGAGAGAGTCAGAATGAACAAAGTCATAAACACTTTTCAATTATGTTGTAAAGTGTTAAAATCATAGAAATTATGAAACGTATGTATCTTACTAAAAAAATTTTTAAATTTTCTACAAGAAGAATCTTTTTAGTTCCTAAATCCCCCTTCGTGATTTTTCCTCTGCTGCTTTCACGTGAAAATCGTTTTACGGCGTAAGAGCACGGATAACCAACTTCGCCGTAACAACTTCAAATACTTGGGGAAATAAGAACGTGGAGATTTTTCACTGTAGGAAATGTAACTTCGTAAATAAATCTTATTCAAAATCACAGTGAAGGTGAGCGTTGGTTACGAAAGAACTTTGGACACTACTTTATGCTCCCTTCTTAAAATCATATTAAATATCTAGATTTTAGTTTTCTGACCAACATCTTTTAATTTGATATTCTTTAGCTCAAAGAAGCCTACTTGGCTAAAAATGATTCGATCTGCCAAATAAATGGATGCACCAAAAATAGGTTGTGAGAAACCCAGACGAATTTTTCGAACATTTTTTCAGAGTACGGTTTTGCTCAGATTCGGGTCATAGACCCGAGGTCCAGAATGTCGAAAACAGAGTCATTAAGATTGTCGTCGTCACCGGGGAGATGGTGGGAAATGCAAAATAAAGCCATTTTACCTGTCATCAGGGCGAGGAGGTCCCCAAGTGTACGAGAGGGTGGTCTGAGCATCCTTGGATGCTGGGAGAAATTCCAGAAGGCTTATGCCCGGATGGTTCTATAATCACTGTGGTATGGGACGATAGGAATATATAGGCAAAAAGACTCGCTCTGAGGGAGATGTCCCACAGTCTTGAGAGAGAAAGGTCGCACTGATAGAGCTCGCGCAGAGAGCTGATGCTAGGATAAGCTCACATGCCTCATACCAGTCGAGTATTGCGGTGAATTCGGATATGCAGATGATGTTAATAAAGTTTTGTCTTTTTATTGCAAAACTGGGCTCTACAATGATCTTGATTGATACTTTACAAGCGTCGGCTCTATTCCTTTTAGCGAAACATCACGATTCGAACACTCACGCAAAAATCCAGAATATGATGATCGACGATCACACATATATTTCACGACAAGAAAACAACAGTATGTACGAGCAACAACGATCGTACATACATTTCATTATATAGGTATATCCATATCTTATTTCATTTTTAGTTCCATTTGTATCTCCTTATTCTGTACAGCGCAAGGGAATGTTTCTAACACTACAACATAGTTGAAAAGGGTTTATGACTTTGTTCATTCTGTCTGTCTGTCTCCTCGTTAGTACGATAACTTTCGTAAATATGACTTTATCAAAATGAAATTTTAGTGTGTTGTTCAGACAGTCTGTGGGACCTATGGGAATATAAATGAATAATATCACCCAATTAGTTTTGGATTGAACCCGGATTGAAAAAATGAAATACATTGAACCCTATAGAACCTAATTTTTCAAACATTTTTTAAGCGAATTTGGAATTCACAAATTGCTTCGAAAGTTTTAGGAAATACTCAAATTATCCCAAAAAATATATAAAACAAATTTCAGCAAAACATATTCAGTAATTTTTTAAATAATTAAAATAATAATTACACACTTTATATGAAGAGATCACGTGATTCACTTCAAAATAAAATATAGCATCCATCTTGTGTCAAAAGCCGACGTGGTGGTCGAGTGGTCAAGGCGAGCGTTTCCACAGCAATCGTTCGACCGCCGCGTTGTGGGTTCAAGTCCAACATAAGGCATACATGTTTGTGTTGTGAGCGCAGTGTGTTACGTCCCCCTCTGGTGCGCCTGGGGCAACGTCCTAGGACGGTTAAATGGTTCACGTTCTGGCCGCTGACAAGGGCGAATGATGAATGTCAAGTGCCTGGCCATTTGAACCGCCAAAACATTGATTATTTTTACAACGAAGCCTAATTTTTACTTATGGAGAATGTAAACACCAAAAGATGCAGAATGAGTTGTATAAGAATTGCTGCATTTCTTTAACGTAAAATTAGTTAGCTCATGGAGTCTGCATTATAGCTGATATGAATGAAAGATTCATTGATTTTACACAGAGAACCAGACGATTTTTTCGAAGAAGTTTTAAGCATAGAGTCAAATTACTTGTATCTCCATGGTCTTAAGTTTTTAAATAAAATAAATTATTATAGTATTGTGATGAGAGAAATGAATGGAAAAATGGTTATGAATGAAATGCTGCTTTTATAGGGAGAGCCAGGCGATTTATATTTCGATGACGCCATTTGAATAAAGTTCATGCGTTTTCGATGAAGTTTTCAAATATTGTAAATTATTATAGTATTATGATAATTTTAAAAATATTACCGAGGAATGTATCGCATTTTAGATATGTTTAAACCAGGTAATTTATATTTCAATGCCGTCATTTGAATGAAGTTCATTTTTTTCGATGAAGTTTCAAGTTTTCAAATAAAATAAATGTAGTTCTGTGATAATTTTAAAAATATTACCGAGGAATGTATCGCATTTTAGAGATGTTTAAATGGCATTGCATTGAAGTTGTAAAGTGTTTCATAATCAATGCTTTATGCATTATTGATCTTTCTTGTTTTTCTATTCTAATTGCCAGGCACTTGATCATCCAATCATTTGTTTATGGATAGTGAACTATTTAGTCCTGGCATGATGTTGTCCTGGCGCACAAGAAAGAGGGGAACACATTAGACCCTTAGACTCCCTTAGACTGGAGGACACCATGACATCCATTCCAGCAAGCGGGACTCGAATCCACAACCCGGCAGCCATAAGAGAACTAGGAAACGTTTGTTTTAGAACAAGGGAACTATAGAATAGTGAAAGTGAAAAAGTCTCGATCTTGTGATAGATTGCGATTTCCATGATTTTGTAGATTAGGTAAACTTTTGCTCCTATCATGGTGTGTCTGAGAGCTTTGTATTAATAAAAGCTGCAATCTATTCTTTTAAACAACGAGTTTCTGTCTCATGGTCTGAACCAGACCATGAGACAGAAAATCTTTATTTATATCATAAAAATGGGATAAATGACAAAATTGTCTCAAACTATCATGGCATTTACCCAACGTAGAGTTTTAACCCTTCCCTCATCCACGGGTTAAATCAAGTTCATTTATGTCGGCACATAACTTTAATACCTTTTACATGTATAATGAATTTTAAAATATGCTTTCTGTATTATTGGCTGTTCTTGTTCTGAGAATGATAAGATTTATAGAAAATAATTGTAAGGAAGTGTTAGAGTTTTAATCTTTCGCATTCCCATTGTATCATGTGGCACATATTCCATACTAGTTTTTTACATATTATATTGTACATGTCATTGGCATACGAGGAAAAGGCACTAAATCCAATAATATAGTTTTGAGATAAATGGATTTTAAAGTTTGAATGCTTCCTAAACACTAAAATTTTGCTTGAATCGTATTTTTTTTACTGAAAAATACATACATTAAAGTACATTTTAATGATTTGTTTCTATTATACAAATTTTTAACACAACTAGGATTTAATTTTTAAAATAGAAGCATAGCTGGGAATCTTAAGCTATTTTATTTGCTATGAAGGAAGTAACAGCTTTTTTGGCACTTTGTGTTTTTTATATAGTCAGAATACAAAATTATGGACTTACTATTATAAATTTGCCATTTTTTGCTTTTTCGGACTTAATGCATTTACCTTGTATGCCCAAAATGTAGTATGTCATGGGGGGTACGTGCATTTGTTTCTGAGTTATCCCATCTACATCTCGCAGACATACACACATTACAGACACTTATTTTTTCGAAAGTGTTAAAATGTGTTTTTCGACTAAATATGGAATTATGAAATTTTCTGGTAAATAGTACTTTTTACGCAACACTAAGAGAATATAAAAAGTGAAGATATTAAAGCCAAATTGAAGACACTGAAATAGGTTTTAGAAAATATAAATAAGTACTAAAAATATTTAGTGTATGTGACCCTAACAACTTTCCATTTAATGTGTCATCTGCCGTGGTGGTGTGGTAAAGTATTCTCAAATTCTCAATCAAATTGCAGTATGACAAAAGTCGCTCCAAATTAATATCTAGATTTCGGATACATTGTCTCATTGTTGAATTTTCTTCAGGTTCGCAATTATTTTCACTTATGTTCTTCTTTCGTCGCCACTATCACACCTTCTATAACCTCCGTGCTTAAATTCTACTTTCCAAGACAATCTGCTTAGTTTCGTAGCTCAAAGAGAATCATGGAGATCGCATTACTTAGTGAAAGTTTAGGAATGTGTGTTACACCCGGGAGAAAAGGGGAAATTGGAGAGAACTTTATTTTCATTTCCCGTTCTATCTATAGAGACGATCGAGACAATGGATTCCATTAAACCATACACCCATAACTATTACCCACCCTTAATTCCCTATTCCTCTTATTTCCTTTTCCCCGTAATTAGACAACGAAGGTTCAGAAGTTTTAGTGTGTGTAGGTGTTATATGTAATGCTGCAATAATGTCGTATCTGTTTCCATATGCTCTTAAGAAAATATATTTTAGAGTTTTAAACACCCATTATTAATGTGTAAATCGGGTTAAGATACCAAAAAAATTTGGCGATATATCATCAGCTGCGCCACTTTGAGTGGCCTTTGGAAATTTCCTGAATGAAAGCTGGAAGTGACGCTTTTCGTGAGTTTCTGAAATTTGTCATAAAAGCTATTTTAGGAACTGCTGTAAGGACAATAGACGGTGAGTTATGTTAGAGATGCCCAATGTGCCTGAATGAAACCTATAACATTTCCCATTCATTCCGCTTTCTTATTCACACATTATTTCATTTTTTACACCTGATGAACAAAATAGTTAGGATAACAGAGATGGATTCGAACTTACAGCCATTTGTTTTCAAAAAAAGCAATAAACTCATGGAGTTATTTATTTTAAAAACTATTCTCAAAACTAATAATTAAATAATAGTTATTTTTAATGGCACAGTTTTTACCCATGTTTTTTTATGAAGGTGGCTCATTTTGCTTTCAAAACAGCTTGTTTTCTTCACTTTTGGTATATGCTACATAATAACTTACTACATAATAACTGCTTAATATTTACATGTACTTATGTACTACATAATTTATGTTGTGTATATACTACTTAATAACTACGATAATTTTGGGGCATGTTTTCTTAGAAGATATTTGATGTTTTCTCATTTAGCTTCAAAAACTTTTTTTTCTGTCTATTTTATCGTTGTTCGTGGCATCGAAGAAAGTGTTTTGAAAACTTCAACTGCTCTTTTCATTTTCTGTTAGGTGTTTTTATTTTTGATATTTTTCGTTTAGAACCAATTTTCTGTGTGGGTCACCTGATGCAACTATTTATTAATGCGTTGATTTAATAGCTGAAGTGTAACTATTTGGCCTTTTTGTTCTTTTATACAAAAGAAGGCTATTTTCTTTTCACTCAAACTGATTGCTACTCGTAATCAATTATTTTAATGTCAGTTTTATATTATTTCATTAAAATTTTGCGAGACAAGTTTTTATTATAACAAATTCGTGTAAGTAAATGGCTATTTTTAGAAAGCGTATTTCATCTTTATCGCTTCAAGGATAAACAAAGACTTTCGATGTATTTTCCCATAACTGAATTTTCTTCAGATTTAAAATAAATTTAGTTTTCTTTCTTCAGTTGACATTTTCTAAAACCTCTTTACATAAATCCTGCTTTTACGGCAATTCCACTGAGTTCACTACTCAAGACGGGGCAGAAGCCATCAAGATAGCATTACTTAGAGGAAGTTCGGACCGTAATGTGACATCGGGGAGAAAAGGGGAGATGAGAGGGAACTTTATTTTCATTTTCCCTTTTCTTTCTGCTAGAATTAAGGCCTCATTCCTCTAGATTGTTAATTAACATGAAAGTATATGATATGGATAAAGGAATATTGTATTACAAACTTTGTTCAAATTCTTTTGACATTGGGTGGCTAATAAATAATATATATTATATATATATATATATATATATATATATATATACATACATTATGCAAAAAATATATACACCCATCAGAAAATGAGCTACAACAGAGCTCGGCGTGTATGTATCGTTTGAGGAGATATGCAAATCATTAGAATCTGGGAGCAAAAAAGAGTTTTATTAAGACGTGGTGGCAACAAGAGGATGGCATTTTAGTAAGTAGTAATTCTTCCCCTGGCAGCTATACAAGCGGATATTCGGTAAGGCATATTAGTCAATTAAGTTGTTTATGTCTCTCTGCAGAAGATTGTGCCCTGAATTTTTCAAATCGTCTGCTAATTCAATGGTACTCTGAGATGGATGGAAATTCTTTCATTTCTCAGACGTTTTCTATTCGTCATACGTTTGGGGACCTAGATGGCCGTGGGCGGGTATTAACCCTTTCACGACTAACGCCGGCCATATCCATCATCCACTAAATGCGTCGCGTTTGTTAGCGATATTTGCAGTAACGATACTCGAGTTGGACACCACGCATTTAACTAGCGCACAAGAAAAAGTTCTTGACACGAGTAAAGTTTATTTGTTTTCTATCGTTTTGTAGAGTATTATAGTTAAAAGTAAAGCAATTAAAGTGCAAGGTGTGCACTAATTGCACGACGACTTATTCATTGGTGGAGTACTGATGGCAAGTTCTGCCATCGCGAAAGAGTTAAATCCTTGAAGATATTGTTGAGAAAATACTGCAATATGTGGTCGAGCGTTGTTTTGTTGGTAAATTGGACTTGGGCGACTTGGCGGTATAGTGAGAACAAGCGGCTGCAGAATATCGTCGATGCCACACCACTTGTGATGACTCTGGCCAGCTTGACAACAAAAACGGGATCGGAACGTAAGCCAATCTTCCTGCACATACGTAAGCGGTGGTCACCAGTACTGCGAGAGAAGCGGGATTCATCGCAAAAGACAACATGCCTACAATCGGACACTGTCTAGTCTGATCGAGCGCGGCATCCATCTAGACGGCTCAGCCGAAGTTGAGGTGTCAGTGGCAAGCACCTTAATTGACGTCGGGAACTACTCCTACTTTCTGTCAGCTGTCTCCGAATAATATCACCGATACATTATGCATGGTGGATGACAAATGCCTTCGAATGGCTGTTAACGACGCCATTGGTGTGAACGTGTCTTCTCCCCCGACAGCACGATCCTCTCGCGTAGTTGCCTCTTTAAGGTGTATTGAGCCTCTGCGATGGTTGCAAGCGCCTTCTTTGATCCGCCATTACCAGCACAGAGAAACTATTATATCGCTCCAACCAAGAGGACGATGCATACGTCTGTTGAACCAACCACCTTTGATTAAGCCTACAATGCGACTTCTCTCTAAATCCACAATTGTTCGTAGCGCCGTTGACTACGTTTTAAAAACATCTTTGTGCACAACTTTCAACATCAGAGCTGAAAATCCAGTTCCAATTGACCGTGAGTGAGAACACCGGTCGTTTTAAATGCTACACGATGCACTGTTCTCATGTGCCTTGCATGATCATTTGTATAATTCTTAAAACGATATTTGCATTAATGAGTTTCGCGACTTTAGTACAATTTTATGAGTGCACTTAAGTTTTTTGCAACAGGGTGTCCCAAAAACATTGACCTCGGGTTTATTCCTTAAATATTGATCTTAGACATATATAATAAATTGCAAAGTTTCATAAAAAAAGGTACAGAATTTTATGAAATCGGTTAAAATTTTAAAGGGAATTAAATTTAAAGAAATACAAAATTAAAATTTTTACACAGCCCTCGTACAAAAACATTTCCAATGAGTAAAATGAGCCCCGCACACCAATAAGATGATGTACAAAATTTCAGCATTTTATCATAAAATGTCCAGGAGATACGAGAAGACAAAAATACTGACTTAAATCACTCTTCGATGCATCGACATGGGTTCTCAGAGGGGAAGAATCATGTCGGCAGATCGCGTTTCAGGGGTTATACACAAATTACGGAAGAAAACAATGATTACATAAATAAATAATAATTTTGTTATTTATTGGTACAAAAGTATCTACACTGTGTAGACATAATAACTTTACACAAAGATTACAATGCTTGTTCAAAATGTTTTCCATCCATGCCAATACAGAGCTGCATTCGCCTGATAACACTTCTGTGCACTCGAACTAGTTCTTCTTCGGTGATGTTACGACAACCATCTTGAATGCGTTGTTGCAATTCTGCTTTATTTAAGGGGGGGGTGACAGATAAACAGTTGTGTGTAAACAACCCCACAAATAAAAATCCATAGGCGTTAAATCAGCCGATCTAGGGGGAAATTTGACTGGCCCATACAAGTCAATCCACTTGTCTGCAAACTCGTTATTTAACTGTTTCATAACTACAGAATGGTGAGCTGGAGATCTGTCCTGTTGAAACCATACATGTGGAAATACTGTTAGGGGTAGTTCATCCATAAAATCAGAAATAACCACATTCAGAATCTCATTAACATATCTGTCACCCGTCAACGCATCATCATACAGTATGGGTCCAAGCAAACGGTTTCTGAAAATACTAAACCATACATTCACAAAAATTGCTTCTAATGATGAATATCACGTACCACGAATGGATTTGTGTCAGATTAGAAGTGCTTATTTTGAGGATTTATGCATCCATCTTGTTTAAAACAGCATTCGTCAGTCCAAATTACGTTTTTCAGGAAAGAGGGATTTGCATCTTCCTGAATTAGAATTAGACCAATTGCAAAAATCTAGACGACATTGATAATCTGTTGGCTCCTGCCCTTACACACCATGAATGTTAAGCGGATGCCATTTATTCTGTCTCAATATTCTCCACACTGTTGCACGTGGTACGTTCATTTTTGAAGCAGCGGCACGAATACTACTATGTGGATGACTGCAAAAGTATAAGCCAAAATATCAATTTCTACATCAGTTGAGTGAAGTCTGGGCCTACCTAGTCCACCTACACGATGTACGCTTCCTCTTTCCCGCACTCGTTGCACCAATCGGAAAATAAATCTCCCAGAAGGATGTCGAAAATTAGGAAAAGTACGTTCATATCCCTGTGCAGTTTCGTTAACATTGCGATTGCATAAACTGTACAGCATAAGCATTTTAAAAAGTTCTTCGTTGCTATATTGCGACGTACTATCGGTACAGGCATTAGCCTGTACACTCTCAAAAAGTAGCAAAAATATGAAATACTTAAGGGTCGCTCAGACTGCCGGACTGTGCGCGCTACGCTTGCGTAAGCTAGGCGATTGATCAATGGCAGAGCAGAAGCAACTTTCTCATGTGATGATGAGTCTGTTGCGATTGTGTCACGCACCGATCAGAGGCAGATATTTGCATATTCATACATTTCTAAGCTGTTTTAATATTCATTTTGATTGTGCCATTTCCAAGTTTTATTCTGTAATTAATCATGTAGAATTTTAAGGTATGTTTCAGGAAACATATGTTTGAAAAATTGTAAATAAATCTAAAGATAAGTGGCTATTATTATTTGCCTATGATGCATTTCTGCGTTCCGTCATTTGCACTCTTGCTGTAAACATTTACAGTTCGGCCAGCCGCAAGCACAAGAGCAATGGGGGCATACTCTTGATGTGCCACAATCCGCGTTCGCCCGCTGCTTCCTGAGACAGAGTACCACGCAGTCAGATTTTCCGGAGACTGTGCTTTTCACGGATGAAGTCGCATTCGCACGTGATGGCATATTTAACATCCACAATGAACATGTGTGGCCGAGTGCAAACCCACATGCAACATATCCATATGCGCATCAGAGACGATTCTTCGCCAATGTGTGGGCAGGAATCATTGGCGACTGCCTAATAGGGCCGCATCTTATGCTGGAATCACTTGATGGGAGAATGTACCGTATTTTTCTGCAGGATGTCTTGACGGAATTGGAGAATGTCCAATAAACATCCAGAGGCATATGTGGTTCCAGCATGATGGAGCACCAGCTCATTTTGGCTAAGAAGCAAGGAACTAGCTGGAAGTTACTTTACCGGGCCGATGGATTGGGCGAGGTGTTCCCATAGCTTGGCCTTTACGAATTCACAAATAATATGAAAATAAATCAATATATGCCAAAATGAAAGAACTGAAATTGTATGAGAAGATATACCCTTACTACTTATATTCTCGTAGATCAGACGATATACCGTCGAAAACCCAGAACGACCGGCTCGTCCGAAGACATGAGCAGCAAATTGGGCGTCCGGGAGGAAGACGATATACCGTGTATTAGTGGAAGATTACTCGTACTACAATATATGATTTTCAACAGTTTTTGCCAAAACAAAACAGATGACGTAATCAATTGAAAATATCAATAATCTCCTTAACCTGTAAGCTCTAATGCCGTGATAGATATAATCTTGTCAAAAATGCAATTTCGGTAACATTTATTTTATATACATTTGTTTGTTATTTAAATCGGGTAAAAATTTAATAAATATCTTCTGCGGAATATACACATTAGATTTAAATCCGCTGCTAAGCAACATGATATCCTTTTCTTCAAATAAATTTGAGGAAAACATGTCGCATGCACAATGCTATGCGCATGGAAGGTTTAACTGTGCGTCTTTAATTAATATCTTGAGAACCCCTGGTTCTCAAATCTCGAAACATAGACACACTTTTAAGTGGAGCTATTCCAAGCCTACCCTCAAAATTTCATGAAATTCGGTGCAGCCGTTCTCCCGTGATGATGAAACAAACATACAGACAAATACATGTTTTCAAATTTATTTATATAGATTTATATTTACCAAAAGATAATTTTTTCTTACCATAAATATTCTTTTTCTTTTATGTAGCACTATCTAAAACATTCGTACATAAATTTTGCTTTCCCGCAAATTCACCCAATTCGGGAATCAAAAGGTGAAAAAGTCATCAAGATTGCATTACTTGGGGCATAATGTCACTTCAGAAAGAAAAGGGCAAAATTGGACGCAGCGTTATTTCCATTTTCTCTTTAATCCGCCTTTAATTGAATCTACGGAACTCATTCCATGACATCCTTTAATTATCGGAGAAAGGAAAAGTACAGTATATGGGAGATGGGACTATAAAAGATTTGTTGAAGACCAGTCCCGTGACAGTGTAATTATCCAGTTTTATTACTCGACATTTGCACGCTCAGTCTGTTAGTCTGAATGTCAGTGATATAGTGACATTCTGGACATTTTGTATTTCTTCATAAATCTGTTCTCTCTGAGAGGCCATTTTTATTTCCACTTTATAATTTCTAATATGTCAGCGCTTCTTACAAGCCTGCGTGAGATTTCGGCCGGTTGGATGCCGCACGGCAGATTTCTTTTTTATTTGGTTCATGCCCGGGCTGATTTTTCGCCTCTGCGAGTTGTGACGTGAACGGTCCCAGGAGAGAAAATTTAAAAGCCCGCCTTTGATTAACCAATCGCTTTTAATTTTGCCAGACTATAATAGCGAATTTCGCAGTAGATGCTGTCTATTGGCCCTGAGATTTCGTGAGGAGAGGACCTCACGGTTGTCTTTCTTTTTATGCTGGAACACAAAGGAATTTCCCTAACGGACCTTTGTGTCGGATTATAGTTTAATTCGCAATGAATCTATAATCTGAAGATGGCCAGGACATCTTTCCCTGCTAAATTACTTAATTTTTCTCTTGCATTACAGGTATCAAAATTGGAGTTTTATTAAAGTAGCCTAGTCGAGAGAATCCGGAAATTCCGATCTAAGATGTAGCGGTCCGGTTTTTGATTGAATCCTGTCAGATATTCCGGTGGATCAGTTCTACAGATCGGGCGAGTTATCTACTTGATTTACGCGGAATTTCAACCCTAATACGGAGCGGTTCAATTATCTTCAGACCAGGTGGAACTATTTCTGGAATATGTGGTTTTTCTATCATGGTGCGGAAGGAACTTTTCCGGGAGGAGAAATTCATTGTTCTCCTAGAACTCCTTGAGAGTAGTATTAAGTGCACAGCTTGACGCTACATAGAATCACAGGTATTTCTAAATTAAGTGTGGCTTCAGAGAGAATAATTTATGCATGGAGAGACAAATTATTTGATGAATCATAGATTTATATATTTGAATAATTACATTAAGAGTTAATTTTCTGTCTCTCATAATTTTCTATACAATCTCTCAAGATCTAAATTAGAATATTGAATTATGTGTAAGGAGGCTATTATCAATCTTTTGATCATGTATTCTATGTGTATATTATACTGGTTATATTAATTCCTGATGGTGGATATTTTTATTGAGATCTTCTTATATCGAATGAAAAATATTTAATTGCTATACCTTATTTCTAACTCATAATATCTATAATAAAGGAGTATTTGAAGAATTGTATTATTGTCATGTTTTCCAAACTAACACCTACTGTAGTCATTGTGTGCCTGGGTCCAGTTAACTTATAGTTGACCGGGGCAAGTTGAATCTTGGTTATTGTGCGGTCGTGAGTTTCTAGAATAACTTCCAAGTAAGTGATATTTTTAACTACGAATATTCCTTGAACCTGAAATTCTATTAACTATACGCAATGTACTTCTAAATAATTACTATTAACATATTTCGGTATATACCCTGAGTCGAATCTGTGTCTTTGGTTCTCGTAACGATATTGAGTTGCGACATCAGCTTGAGTTGCGACATCAGGGCTGCAGTCCTAATCCATGGATCCGACTGGAAAGAAACTTGGAATGCTGTTTGACGCGCTATTCCTTCTTGCAACATATAAGTAAAATTGAAAATTGGTCTATTTAATTATGTGTGTGCCTGTATCATCCTCAAGGGAGAATGGCTGTAATAAATTTTATGAAATTTTGTACGCAGCTTTTGAATAAACCCACTTAAAATTTAATCTATGTTTGGAGTTTCTTGAACCAGGGGTTCTCGTGGTATTAATAAAAACTCACAATTAAACCTTCCATATAGTATTATGCTGACAGTATATTTTACTCAATATAGGTATCTATTATATACCTGTATTAGATAACAGAGGCATCTGCTTGGACGGCCACAACAGTGTTAACCAATTGAGTCCAGAACTCAGTGGGGGAGATATTTGCAGAGATCGACATTTTTGTTAATTTTGAAACATTTTTTAAAAGTCACCGAGTTAGCTATATTTCGTCAAGTGTGCCGCTAACTGAGACAGGCAGACATGCAAACAAAATATATTTTCTAATACAGAATAACCGCGGATTTTATTGAAATTGTTTGAGATGTACATGAAGTGAATTGATTTAAATTTGTTAATACTTATATTGCTTAAATGCTTATATTGTTTCATTCATCGTAATATGTTTTGTTTTTTTATATTGTGACAATAGATAATACTTTCTAATACAATTCCCTGCTACTGATTTTCTTTTCAGCATTAAAATCCCTTTCGTATCTTCCCTTTTTTTACTGGAGCGACACTCCCTAAAACCACCGTACATAAATTCAGCTTTCCAGGAAAGACCGCTTAATTCGCGACTCGGATGGCTTTAAAGTCATCAAGATCGCATTACTTGGCGTAAGTTTGGGGCGTAATGTTACATCGAGGAGCAAAGGGGAAATTGGGGGGAAATTGACCATCATTTTCTTTTTTATGCGTACAGAAGGGATGTTCGAGGGAATTTTTCTAATGAATTTTTCATTTTATACACGAAAAATAAATATATAAGGTTACTAGGAAAATTCCTTAAACACCCCCAATAAGTTTTAGAGAAAGGGTCATGAATGCACACGTTGTAATGTGCTTATATTCGAAACAAAATTGTTTCGGGATTATTGAGCCATAAATAACTCATTGTAAAGATGATTATGTCAAATTTTGTACTATGCTGCCATGTTAACCTTTTGTTTACGTGTGGGACAGAATCCATCCCAAACGAAGAATCTCTAAAAAAGACAGGTATTTGACATACCCTATCTTAAGCAGTTCGATCCCCTTTTGCAGACATTGGCGTCCATGGGCGCCAATGCCTGCATAAGGGGATCGAACTGTTTGGGATAGGGTATGTCAAATACCTGTCTTCTGATAGGTTCTTCGTTTGTGATGGACTCTGTCCTACCCGTAAGCAAAAAATTAAGGAAATACAAAATTTCGAAACAATTTAGAAGTTTTCGCTCGAATTTAAATGTTTTTATTTAGTTCAAGATTTTTTGTGAACACATCAGTATATAAAGTTTCGTGAAAATCCATTAACATTTGTGGCAGCTATGATGCACACAAGAAAATGACTACAGACAGACAGACGGACATCCTTTCAAAAATAGCCAAATCTTATTCGGGTAGTCTTAAAACATGTATCGGCATTAAAATATCGAAATCAAAAAATTTCGTGACAATAGTACTTTCTCAATACTGTGTATGAGAAAATAAAATAATATACGTTTTATCCTCAATATTTAACATTCTGAACCAATGAACTGCTCTTTTTTGTTCTTAGATACTAGCTCACTACGGAAATTCATAGTTACTGTTGAAGCCAATTAAGCAGCGATTGTTAGAACAAACTGAGCATAAATGAGAAAAGAACAAGCATAAAAATAATACCGAGACCTTTACAATCCTTTTCAATAATGTAAATATCGAAAGAGAGGAAATAATTCTAAATTTCTAACAAACTATATTTCTTAAATGAAGATGCGCATTGTTATAAGAATCGAAAAGGGTTATTTAAATTGGCCATTAGGAAGAACCTGACGCCGTCTCGATATTCTTAAGGGATATTCCTATAATAAAGGATTTGCATTTGTGCGTGACTATGGAAATGAATTGTAGTAATTAACGATTACGAACGGTTTTTAAAAGGCAGGGAGGGCGGAGTTTTGTTTCTTTTTAAGATCATTACGTCCGCAAAATGACGGACACAAGTTAAGAAAATTCCACTCATTCTTCTGGAAATCCAAATAGCCTAGTTTCCGAATTCGGCTATTTTCATTCAGATACTTTTATGTTTTTGCAAATCTGCATACTTTTGTTGAGGACCGAGCGATGTTTAAGATACGAGTGCATATGGGAGAAACAGAAGAGTTGAATAACAATTCAAAAAATCGAAAGTGGGCAGCGTATGTCATTCCCTACAGACTCAAATTCTGTTTCTCTTTATTGCTTTAATAATTTATTAAACTGCGTTTAATGGCACACAATAACAAGCATCATTATCTGAAATGACACGTTTAATTCACGTTTCGTTTTCATTGGGTAACTGGACGTATTAGACGGTGTAGTGAATAAGCGAAAAAACTTAAATATCTCAAAAATGGCTGGTCCTTCAGTAATGGGGTTGATCTTATTCTTTTCCTCGTCAAAAGTTACGTATAAAACAAGTATTTAATACGTTTGAGCATATGTAGTCTTTTATTTTGGATTTTGGAGATATTTGCGTGCCATTTCCTAAAATAAGGCAGCAGGTTCTTTTTTACCGAATCGTACCAAAATCTAATCAGCAATAGAATATCCCACAAGTGCCTTATCTGCCTAATTTTGTGAAATTGGATCAATTAGTTTTTAACTAGAGTGGATATATGAGATTTTTGAGGGTCATTTTGCAAAGAAAGGTGGGTTCATTTATTCCGAACCGTACCAATATCTACTCAGCACTAGGGTCACACACAAGTGACTTACCTATCCAATTTTATGAAATTGGGTTCATTAGTTTTTAAGTTAAGAGTGGATACATACATTGCATAGACAGATACACACACAGACGTCACGCTAAAAATAGTTGTTTCGCGCTCTAGAGGTCCCAGAAAGTGTAGATCTTTTGAAAACTCGAGTTGTGATTTTTGACCCGATTACAATACGTTCCCTGTACATTAGCATGTATTGCAAGGAAAGCAAAACATTCTTTAAAGGTAGTCCAACTGAAACAATACACTGTTAAAATTCATATATTGTCCTTTGTATTTATTTATTTTTTTTACATTACTGTTACATTATATCACTGAAACAAAGCACATTTCAGTTTGTAATTGAATGAAATATGTCCGAGAGTAAATTTTTCTACTTGTATTTTGTAAAAAATGCGAATGGATTTTTGATGAACGTCAATATCTCTAATCTGCTGCGAATGGATTTTTGATGAACGTCAATATCTCTAATCTGCTGCGAATGGATTTTTGATGAACGTCAATATCTCTAATCTGCTACATCCTCGATATTCTGTGCAGTGGAGCAGCCAAGAGGAATTTAGTAGACCTTCCTCACTGACCTACTACTGCCTGAATGATATATGTCACTGTAAACAACTTCGCCTCGTTTACTCGATCCTGACTATGCTTCCGTATGCCGCTATGCTTCCTTGTATAATTTACATTATAGTTGCCAATTTAGGTAGGTACATTAAAATTGTTTATTATCAATACAATCGTATCCAAGGTTCTTTAAATAAGGTTGGGCGATCAGCCTGGCATTCCATCAAAAAGTTGTCAGCTAGATTTCGACGAGCTTAGCATTTTGTCATTCGTGACGCCACGGACTAAGGAGGACTTTGAGAGTTGTTGCCAAAACACAGTAAGTTTCCGCATTATTACAATTGAAAATTGTTAATTTGGAAGTGGTAATAACCAGACGTAAACAACTTCAGCAGATATTTTTAATTGTGCTGTACACACCTTCCTCTGTGACGTCCAAAGATATTTAGTGACGTTGGTGGAGTGGAATGATAGAGTACAGAGTACATACCTTCGAGCCCTGCTAACCAACTAGGGTTTATAGCATTCAGTGGGACATCGAGGCGCAACCGCTACATCTCTTTTCCAGCAAAGCCGCAACCTCGGTCGCGAAACACGGCGGAATCATTCACCGGGCAGGGGCCGAAGGCACCTGCCGGGCCCGACTCCGGTCACCGGCCAGACCTGGGCTCAGGGCATAAATAGCCACAGTCCCGTGATCCGGCCACCTGGAAGAGTCCGGGGACTGCCTCGTCACTTCCGCGATTGCATCCGTGAGTCATCAGCAGCGAGGTTGAAATACCCCCGGATTAATTTACCCCCCAGTTTGGAGGATCAAGGCTACAGAGCCAACATCCGAAACCACCATCTTGGGTGGCCCGCCCCGGGGGGGGGGGGAGTGGAATGATAGTCGCAGCTAATAAATTCGGTCTTTTTAGAGAATCCGAGAATAAAATGCTCGCTTTTGCTATTCCCGTGACATCACATGCACAGATCCGTACAAAAAAATAAGCCAGTCATGCCCTGCGTAAGTATCCATCTGAATTTATCAATCTTAAATTTTGTATCTAAAATTGTCAATTTACGGCCCAATTTATGCCGAATTCCATCTGGAATCACGATCCTAGAGTATCGATTAGCATTAGGGATTTTGTATATTTGTGTTCTGAAATGTTTGTGCACTTCATCATCGAATAGCCGCGAAGTTGAAGAGCGCTAAAAAGCACGAGTCCCGCGATGCTGGTCGTTGCACTGGGAATGATGATGGGCTTTGGTAACTATGTTTTGTATTTGTAAAATATATACATGTTTGAAACAGTTCAGTATTTTATAGCTGGGAAATTAGTTCGTTTATATAACATGCATTATTCCAAATTGAATCATTTAATATCATTCTAACCGTAATGTCTCAACATAAAATTCAATGCAAAAATCTTGTAGAAATCAAAAGCAACTATGTTGATGAATCACTTGATGTAAGTAATTACTTGAAGTATAAGCAATCACTTGATTTTCCATGACCAAAACGGATGAATCAAATTTTACACCCATTAGAATTCAATAATTTTTGCATTTCCTATCAGACCATAGAATACGTATAAGGAAAGTATTGTAATTAGGCTACACGTTCGAATTTTTTTATGAAATTTCATGTTTAGCTAGAACAAGAATCTACAATTTTCCATTGATATTTTTGAACCAAAATTTCATTTAAACTGATGCATTTGTTCGATGATTCTTTAAATACATAATTATATAATTCCAAAAATAGTTGATTTGTGTTTAAGGATTCCCAAGACATATAAAATCATCGAATTTACCTTACGACCGTAACCCATCAAACTTACGACCGTATTGCGATAACTTTCTTTATGTGCGTATTATACTGAAACTTAAATCTAGAAATCCACCATTTTGATACTCTGATTCTGGTCAGAAGTTTTACGTTGATATTGCAACATGTGGTAATTGTAAAATAAAATAAAGTTGAATAGTTACTTACATTATTAAAACATGCCTAGGATACAATATTTTCGATAAAGTTTGTCAGAATGATTGTATATTTTGAGAAAAGTTTTACAAGTATTACACACATACACGACATCTTTACCATAAATTTGGATTTTGGATTGAATGTACATATATTACACAAAGCACTTTACGCACACTTACCAGCAAAGTGACGTCGATCGCCCATTGTGTTAATGTTTTTATTACAGTGGAGTAGCTGCAGGGGTACTCAATAACTACCTTTTACGAGTTTGTTCATAGCGGGTAATAGACTCGATGTATCCTACTTATCTTATCCGGAAACATTCGAAATGTACATACAACGCAGTTGAAGCAGACGAAAGTGTCCAAGAAGTTTCCAGTCTCGACTACCGTTACAAAAGTTTCTTCAAGGTCACTTCTACCTTGTTCAGACGCATGCGCTGTTTAAATCTCGGCTACAGAGTTTTCTACTCGTAAAGTTTGAAGTTTCGGAAACGTCCAAGTGTCAATATATTGACAGGATTTCAGAAAATATATTAGAATTTTGTTAAAATGACAACACAAACACTCATGTTAATTAATCATTTTGTAATGTTTAATTGGCTAACTAAAAAGTTGATTATTTCCAGATTGAGAAACGCATTGGTTTGTACTGATTTATTTTGACGCTTTATGGTCATTTCATACACAAAAACATACTTTTTTCTTCTTCGACTCAGACCGTTCGACCTATCCGAAGGTGTAAGGTATCTGTTTGAATGGCCAGGACATTACCACTCAATTAAACCGCAACCCAGTGGGGGACGGCATTCTACCGTCTTCCAACCTCTCGGAAGGATTTACAGACCCACATATTTAAAGGGCCCGTATTCCGCATGAACAAGGGGGCAGTTTGCACAGAGGTTGGAATCGAACCCGGGTTGTCCGAGTGCAATCTCCACACGTTATCAACTGGGCTGTCCCACTTCAAGAGTATACTTTGACGAAGACATACGGTTTAAAGCTAATTTCGAATTCCCAAGGATATGTATAAATGTTTAAGGATTCAATCCTCTTTCAATTTTAGGCTGATCAAATCATAAGTGTCTATTAAATATTCTATTCCAAGAATAAGATTTGTTTTGAGAATACTTACGTTGTGGCAGTATAAATAGTAGATGAAATGTATATGAACCGTCTTCTTATTTTTGCTAGTGAGGCGTGTAGAAGGTGGCTGTTTCATGCCTCCGAAACCGGGTTGATATTTTTATTTAACTGTTTATTCTGTTACTGACGAAGTATTTTAATTTAAAAGTATTGTACGCAGCAGTTTGAGCGGATTTTTATAAGTTGTGCTCATTTGCAAGAAGGGTCGTATATTGCACACATCAGATTATATTTTTTCCCGCTCAAAATTATGTTCAGTATTGTTTACTATTGCTACTTTTCATTTTAGATTTATATAAGCGAATGTATTTTTACTCATGTCACGCACATTGCAAAAATATTTTCAACTGCACCGCAGTATTAATTTGTTCGAATGAAATAACCAATGATGCTTTGTATCAAAAGCGCACTGTCGCAAAAATAGGACGCATCAATGTTTTGAATATATTTTCTAAAATTGCTACGACCACCCCTTAAATAAACTTGCCATAATCTCACATATTATCTGCGTGCAAATGACAGTATGGACTCGCATTTCAGATGATACCACCCAGCAAGTCCGATTCATTTTCGCTTATGAACCATTTCAAATGGTTTTAATTGAGCTACAAGTAAATTTCCTATCAGATTATGATTTGCACCATGAAAGATTGATATTGGATCTTAATTTATTCGAGATTAATTGAAAGTTATTAAATGGATTTTCGCGAGATTGGAGGATTCCGTCACGATTAGTAGATATAGAATATTAAAATATATATTTCAGAACATTAGATTATGGAGATGAAAGGGGGCTAACATAAATTTATTAACATTAAATATAGAATACGAATTATATTTTGAATAAAGTTTAAAACATGCGATATGCATTTTATCGTAAACAAACATTCTTTAGAATGAACCTAAATTACATGTCTAAAGTATAGATTGTATCAGCCATCCTTAAACAAGCCGAAAAGAGGTGATACAAAGTTTAGAATAGTGTTTAGGATACTTTTCTATTTTTAAGATCTATATAAAAACCAACGAAGGAAGTTGTGCCTGGCAACCTCATACAGATTGAGCTTCATCTTCCATAACTGTGTGTCTGTTGTCTAGCTCAATTGAATTTTTTGGTCTCCTCAATGGTTTGCAAAATTGCTTCTTGTAACATTCAAAAGTGGCACTGCTTTCTGGCCAGTAAATAGCTATTTGTTACTGAAGAGGTCCAACGGAAGAAATATCTGCATTACGGAACAATATTTGCCTAAATTGTATAACGGATTAGGATTTTACATAGTAAAAAGTGATTTTGAACTACAGCTGCTGCGATTTCTTATCAGATGCGTCTTGTGCTAGCGTAATTTCACAAATTTCCAGTGGCGGCTCGTGCATAGGCACTGCGGGAGTGACAGTGCTCTCTTTCTCTCTCGCAGCCTCGCGTGTAGTTTCCTATGTGCGCATGCGCAAGTAGGAAGCTGCACGCCAGGTTGCGAGGAAGAGAGAGCACTGTCGCTCCCGCAGTGCAAATGCATGAGCCGCCACAGCAAATTTCGTACGCGGATTGCGGACGTACGTGTATTACATACGTGGATTGAGGGCATAACCCGTGTAGAAGGCCTATACGTAGTCTACTGTATTGTGTTGTATTGTACTGTACTGCTTACCTGAAGGTTTAGAACAACAAGATGTGTGATCGAGAAGAAGACCACCCATGTCGCTGTATTAATAAAAATCACATTTACAAATGCCAAAGGCAGGGAAAATAACATCTACCAGTATGGTAGGAGAACCTACTACCAGGCAAAAAATAAACATAAGGCACAGAAAACATAAAGCAAATATAACAATTTTACACATAAATCAGCACTATCAAAAGCACAAGAACAACCAACTACACACTAACCAAACGGGCGAACTAAACAAAAAACTAGAAACCAAGAAAATCAACCTAAGAAAAACCGTAAATATCAAAAATACTGATCATAGACATAAGCCACTACTACCCAAACTAATGTCATATATCCCCGCTCCTCTCAATAGTCCCTTTGAATAAACCAATTCCTAACCTCAAACCCTTTTAAATGGTACTGAATAAATCGCACTTTAATAACTCATTAGATTTTGTACGTATCTTAAATTGATGGTACTGGATTCGAACAGGTTTAGGGTTTACGAAGACTTATTTAGTGAACATAAATTGGGAACATGCAGGATTTAATGGGAGAAGTTAGGTTTCAACTCATCAAACTGAAATATTTCTGGCAAATATTTCTAAGAGAACAGGTACTGCGAGTCTCCATTTTTGGTCAATTTCAAATTCATATCATCCCAATACTCCTCCCAAAATATTCAGTCAGATTACGCTCAGGGGAATGTTAGCCAGTATAAAGAGCGACTGTTCTGCATAAAGGTCTGGTGTGGGTATAGTGGAAGTACGCATCTTCGACTTACCGCTGTTTTCGGCTATACCTTCTACTCTGATCAGTGTTTGTAACACAATTAGTGTTTGTAACACAATTAGTGTTTGTTCCGAGGGAGACATGGATGGTACCAAAGATCTCTTATTATTGATCCATTTCTTGTCAATTAATTTTCTCGATTATATATTTCCACAATTGCAATTTGCACAACTGCATATTGCTGAGTCTCGACATAGGATTGGTTCCGTTTCAGCATGATTCAAAGCTGATTTCGCTCAGAATGTTATGTTTGCTGTCGAGGAGTACGACTGGGATAGCATTGAAATAATGACTTGCTTACTAGAGTACACCGAATATTTCAGAAAGCAAGGCATGAATGAATTTTCAATTTTTTCGCTAAGTTGGCACATCTGGTATAGACAGATGTGCCAATTTAGTACCAAGCACTGGAAATATCCCATTTGCCAGTGCTTAGATCATGGGGTTTGGCGGGAGAGATAAGTGTATCCTACAAGTACTCTCCTTTCCATCGTATCACTCGTAAAACTTCAAATTGCATAAACCTTTCTTGTTCATCTCTGTATCTTTTAATTTCAAGTGTTATTCCATTCTCATTTGATGTTTTGATGTGTTCCTTGCCTGGCAATTAGCCCTGGGTTCTGTACCCTGCCATGTGGCCCAGACATCCGGCCTGTGGGATACATTCTGTATTCAGCCATCCAGCTTCACATTCGTTGACATAACCCACGAGTATGTATGTATATTTTTAGTGGTTGGACACATTTTGCATTAGTTATATCTTGACTTTTCGTCACTCTCTTCTGTCTTGGGAGCTTTGCCTGACCTTTGCCTTCTTCATACATATTTTTCATTACATATTTTTGACAGGTTTTGGTAGGGCGAGATAACCCAGTGGTTAACGTGCAGAAATTGTACTCGGAGGACCCGAGTTCGATACCGTGCGCTGCCTAAACTATCCGTACGGGTATGTTAAATCTATGGGTTCGAAAGTCCTTCCAAGAGAAGAGATTGGTGGTAAGGGAAGGAGGGTGAAGTGTCTGTGGGTGTCTCCCCACTGACTTCCGGTCGAAATTGGGTGGCATTGTACCGGCCATCCAAAGTGAGAAACCTTGCACATTGGAATAGGTCTGGCGGTCTGGGTAGAAAGAAAAGAAAGATAGGTTTCGGTGATCCCTTGACCTTCTTTCTTTTTGCTTACGGGTGGGACAGCGTCCATCCCAAATGAAGAACCTCTCAAAAAGACAGGTATTTGACATACCCTATCCCAAACAGTTCATTGGTGTCCATGGACGCCAATGCCTGCAAAGGAGGATCGAATGTTTGGGATAGGGTATGTCAAATACCTGTCGTTTTGAGAGGTTCTTCGTTTGGGATGGATGCTGTCCCACCCGTAAGCAAAAGGTCAATCTGCTTATTTCATCGGTGTCCTTGTTATTACGAAAGAAATATCTAACAGGAAAGTATACGTTATTTGCATGACGCGATTCAAAACTCACGAAATTCGGCTGACAGTTTTATAATTTACTGTTTTGTTGTTTCAAAAAGTTTTAATATTTTATTAGTATTTAAAATTTTTTAAACATTTATATCGTAAATAGAAATAAAATAGAACTAAAATGCTAAACTGTTTTTACATAACAAGCAAAATCAATCATGCATAAAGCATTGTAGGAAACACTTTCCAACTGAAATGCAATTTTATTTATACAGCTCTAAAATGATATACATTCAGCACTAATATCTCTTAAATTATCACAGTACTGCAATAATTTATTAAACTTGAAAACTTTAAACATAAAAAAAAACTATGCTATAAATCGTCTGCTTCCCTATGTAAAATCAATGAATATTTCATTCATATCACTCATATTTCAGACTCTAGAGCAAAACATTTTTGAGTAAAAAGAATTCAGCAATTCTTATACAACTCACTTACAATCGCTTTATTTGTTTAAATTCTGCATGCTACAGAAATTATGCTTCGTTGTAGGAAATATCAAAGTTTAGTGATCATTTAAAATAAAAAATATTGTAATTGCGTAGGCACGGAATTTAGATATGCACATAATACGCAAAAATAAGGCGGTTTTATGTCGGATGCAACACTGAACATAAATTTAAAGGACCTTTAAAAATCACATATCGGACATATCTTGAAATATCGGGGAAAAAATGGATGCCCTATTTTATTTTGAAACGGATCACGTGATCTCCCCATATAATATGGGTGTAATTATTATTTCTATTTTTATTTAAAAACTACCTAACATATTTTGCTGAAATTTGTTTTACACATTTTACGTGATAGTTTAAAAATGTCCTAAAATTTTTGAAGCAATTTGTGAATTTTAACTTCGCTTAAAAAATGTTTGAAAAATTATGTCCCATAGGGATCAATGTATTTCGTATTTTCACCCCGGGTGAAATCCGAAACTAACTGGATGATATTCTTCATATTCATTCCCATATGTCCCACAGACCGTCTCAACAATATACTGAAATTTTATTATGATCAAGTCATTTTTACGGCAGTTATCGTGCGAATGGACAGACAGACAGACCGAATGAACAAAGTCATTAATACTTTACAACTATACCGGAAACTTTTTAAAATGTATTAAAATATGTGTCCTCAAGGAACGCAGGAAAATTTTTAAACGATGCCCCAGATTAATCTCAGATATTAAATGTGAAGCGAAAATGGTGATATGGGTTCAAATTCCCGCATGTGCCAATCGTGGAAGCGATCTCTCTCCGAAATTAATTTGGATATAAACCATTCGAAATAGTATTAAATGAATTGTGACTTAAATTTCTCATTACATTTGATTTGTTCCTCGAATTATTGATATTGGTTCCGATTGAGTTCGGGATTCACTAACATTTATTAATCAGGATTAACTTGAGAATGCCTCCGTTTGGTTTGGTAGTTGGAATATTAGAATATATTTGAACATATAATGTATTAGGAATGCGAAAAGAGGTAACAGTCTTTCAGCCGTTATTTTAAAATACAGAACAGAAAAGTCGTGTTCTGATACGATAAATATGTAATCAAATAGTATTACATGTTTTATTTTATTTCACCTGAACACATAATATAATGCTTTGAGAAGGTATTGAGAGGGAAACAAAAATTCGAACCACGAATGTACTCTGCAAGCATGTCCAAACACGTGGCTATATCCATCACCCGAAACAACTTTTAGGGTACTTTGTATGGGTTGATGAAAGGGTGGAGAAAATAATTAAATGAAGATAGAAATATCGGCAGTCTGACATATCATCGACCTTTATTCAAGTGGACCTAGCACTGTAGCTCTTTATTTAGCGGGGTGGGTTTTATCGCGTGACAAGTTTGGGGAAGTTGCATGACCGAATTAATCATCTCCTGTAGAGGAAAGGGAACTCATAAAATAACGCATTAATTACTTAAGGTAGGAAGACCAAGTACTTACGCCTTCCCTACCAAACAGTTTACCATTGAAAGCTAAGTTTACTGCTATATGGTCGATGGATTACATTCTAAGGACTCGTGTCGTTTAATAGATGCACAATGTTAGTGGCATCAACCATGGAGACAGAAGCGAAACCATTCAGGTCAATTACAGCATAATCTCTTTGTGAGGTTACCGCATAGGCTTAGTCGGTTTTAAGATCTATTGGTTGGGTAGTTTACTACTTCCTTGGGCACAAGTTTTCACTGTTACCAGAAATCTTCTAAACGGTATACACCAAACAGTTTTGGACAATGAAAATAAGTGATGAATCATAAAAGATGCTGATAATCAAAATGTCTCAGTTTCATATAAGGAGAAGGAAACTGTGAGTTTTTTTTCATTACTGGTTGTTAAATCAACCAGTAATGAAAAGTTAGTCTCAGAATATTCAGGTCGAAGAGGTTCCTCTGACAGTATCCCATCGCAACTTGATATTAACGAAACTTAATGGATGTCTTGAACACGTTATATATTAGATTTTACTTTGTAAAAATTTCTTAAAATATTCAAAAATCTTTTGGGTTCCAACTCTGGGTTAAGTCTCGAATTTAAATCGCGAGAGAGATTGAATAGTTTGCTGAATGGAAAGCGTCTGTCACCAATCAACAGACATTTGCTTGCCGATCGTGGTGCGGTTGCTCTGTTTTTGCTTCGAAAAGGGTTTTGTTTTATCTCCAAAACTGATTAATATTGTTAACTAGTGAAGAAATTTTATGACATATATACGTTAGTTCTCCAATCAGATAAAATTTGAAATTTTGCACTGCGAGTAAGAAAAGTTGGGGACTAACCACTGCGTTAGACAAAAGATTGCTTTTGAGTCGGTGTCAAAAGTTAGTTCAACGATACATTAAAAAAATTACAAACTTTTGAATTTTATAGAAAGTAGAAATTAATTTTTTCATACATGTTTTGTCCTATTAAATTTTTTAATTCAATGAGCAAAGATATTTTTCATGTTTACTTTAGAATTAATTCGCAGTAAAATACTCACAATTGTATTACACAAAAGTAAAAATGAATTCTCTCTTTTAAATAACGGTAAAGAGCTCTAACAAAGGCATTTCTCTTTTGTGCGCAAATAAGAATGTCTCTTTCATTGTAAGAAATGAGAAAAAAATTGAACAAAAGTTCTTGAAGTTTTGTTTTTATTAGCAAAGTGTACAATATTATATATATATATATATATATATATATATATATATATATATATATATATATATATATATATATATATATATATATATATGTATTAGAATAAAAATTCACCGTTAAAGAATTATCATTTTATTAACTTTTAAAAATTAATCATTTTATCCTTACTTTTAAAACATTTTATAATTAAACGCTGATGGCCGTTTTGGAAATTCTTTGGACTTCTTCTTCGCTGCGAATAAGTCAAGTGAGGAAGAACATGAAATCAAAGTTAAACCTCGAGCTAGTGAAAATGTTATAGAGCCCAGTTGGCGCCAAGCGGCGTGACCGGACATTTTTACTTTCTAATACTATGTAATGCGTTTTGTTTTCACAAAAATTTTCGAATTCGAAATTTTGATACCAATATATATCCTACGACTTCCTCAACACGTTTCGACTATTTTTGGAGTGCTGTCTGTCTGTCTGTGGTGAATTTCTTGTGTTCGCGATAGCGACCACACATATTAATGAATTTGCAGGAAACTTCATATCCTTCTTTCTTATCAAAGAATCCAGAACTAGATAATTTTTTTTCTAATTTCGAGAGAAATTTATTCGACATTTTTTTTTTTACAAGGTATCATAGGGGAAAATCTGATATAATCATACATAAAAGGGATAATTTATGGTTCTACGATCACGAGACTTTATAGTTTTAATCATTGTTGGAAAAAATAGGCAAGATACAATATTTTATTTTCCCTGTGAAACATGGCAATGTACAGGGAAAGTATTGGAAGCATGCCGAAAATCGCAACTCGAGTTTTCGACGGATGTACACCATTCGAGACCTCTAGAATACGAAAAAAACTATTTTTAGCGCGACGAAAAATCAATTGACCGAATTTCATAAAATTTGGTAGATAAGTGTTGTGGGCGAATCTGGTGCTGAATAGTTTTGGGTACAATTCGGGATAAAAGAACCCGCCTTTTTCTGTGAAAGAGTCCGCAAAAACGGCCTGTATTCGCTTTAGCTGAAAAACTAATGGACCGAATTTCGCAAAATTCGGTAGATAAGTCGCTTGTGGGTCACCCTGGTGCTGATTAGATTTTGGTGCGATTCGGGTAAAAATAACCCGCCTTTTTTTGAGAAATGGCCCGCAAAAATCGTCAAAATCTAAAATAAAAACTACGTATGCTGAAATATCTATATACACAAATTGCCAAGTGCCCGTCTGTCTATCTGTCTGTGTGTCTGTCTGTCCGTCTACCTGTCCGTCTGTCTGTCACGCTTTTTTAGGCACTTCCTGAATAGACAGAGACTTGCAATTTGGTACACAGCTCGGTCGTTCGATGAAACCTCCTGGAAAAATCGAAATTTTCGAAAACGTTCTCTAGAGGGGGTGCCCCACACCAAAACGTTCGAAAAGTGAAATGATGGGAAAGCATGCTTTACGATGAGATAGAGATTTCAAACTTGGTGTATAGGTAAATCGTTTGAAAGGAAGAAAGTGTGCAATTTCAGATTTATAATATTTTCTACTTAAGGGGGTGCTGCACACCAAAACTTTCGAAAAGTGAAATGATAGGAAAGCATACTTTGCGATAAGATAGATACTTTAAATGTGGTGTATGGGTAAACCGTTTGAAAAGAAGAAAGTATGCTATTTCAGATTTCCAATATTTTCTACTTAAGGGGTTGCCGCACATCAAAATATTCGATTTTCAGAATAAATGAGAAAAGGATGCTTTAAAATTTGATAGAGGCTTGAAATTTGGTATATGGGCTAATCATTTGTCAAAAACACTCCAAACGAATATAGTTTTCAAAAAATGTCCATTTAAGGGGATGCTCCAAAGTAAAACGTTCGAAAAGTGAATTGATAAAAAAACATGCTTCGGAATGAGATAGAGATATCAAATTTGGTGTAAGGGTAGATAGTTTGAAAGGAAGAAAGTGTACAATTTCAGTTTACCAATATTTTCTACTTTAGGGGGGTGCCGCACACCAAAATGTTCGATTTTTGGAATAAAGAAGAAACGCCCCTTTTAAAATGTGATAGAGGCTTGATATTTGGTATATGGGCGAATCATGTGATAGAAATCACAAAAAGAATAGAGTTTTTCAAAAATGCATAGTTAAGGGGGTGGGTACTCCACATAAAAGCATTCGAAAGATGAAATGCTAGAAAAGCGTTCTTCGCTATGACATAGAGACTTCAAATTTGGTGTACGGGTAAAAAGTTGGAAGGGAAGAAATTGTGCAATTTCAGTTTTCCAACATTTGCTATTGTAGGGGGTGCCGCTCACTAAAATGTTCGATTTGTCGAAAACATGAAAAATGCCTCTTTTGCAATGTGATAGAGGCTTGAAATTTAGTATATGGGCTAACCATTCGACAAAAAATTCAAAGATGAATACAGTTTGACAAAAATGTTCATTAACGGGGTGTTATACAGAAAAGCGTTCGAAATGTGAAGTGATAGGGAAAATATGCTTCTCGATAGGTTAGAGACTTCAAATTTGGTGTACGGGAAGATAGTTTGAAAGGAAGAAAGTGTGAAATTTCAGATTTCCAGTATTTGCTACTTTAAAGGGTGCCGCACACTAATATGTTCGATTTTCCGAATAAATGAGGCATGCTTCCTTTTAAATGTCATAGAGGCTTGATATTGGATATACGGGCCAATCATCTGATAAAAAAAACCAAGACAAACAGAATTTTTCAAAAATGTTCGTTTATGGGTGTGCTTCGCAGAAAAAAGTTCCAAAGGAGAAATAATAAAATAGGGCTGCCTCGGGATGAGATAGAATTTAATGTGGTGTACGGGTAGATAATTCGAAAGGAAGAAATGCGCAAAATTAGTTTTCCAATATTTTCATCTTTAGGGGGTGTTCTGCACACCAAAATATTCGATTTGTCGAATAAATGTGAAACGCGAATTACTTAAAAATTTACATTATTCAGGAGTTGTTTATTGCGAGACCGTTGATTTTCAACGGGTATTCGGCTAGTATCCAGTAAATGCTTGTTTTGCACGTAATTTTTAACGAAGAAAAGAATAAGACCAACCCCATTACACTAGGACTAGCCGCTCTCGCGATATTTTAGTTTTGTCGTATTTTCTCTACGCCACCTTTGAAAATAAATCCAGTTACTAAATGAGAACGAAAATTGAATTAAAAGTGAATTAAATTTAATTGAAATAAAGAGAACGTGGATATAAGTCTGCAGGGAAAGTCATATGCTGCCCACATCAGAATTTTTTGTTCGTGACGTTATTAGCTTCCCTCGAAGGGGTAAGTTACACACTCGGGGGTAAATTGTTAAGTATTATATCAATCGAAATATTTTTAATGCCCTGTAAAATGAAGGGTAACATGCTATAATTGTAATCAATTGGACTCATAATATCGATTTTTCAAAAAAAAAAAAGAAGAAAAATGCTTGTAAAATATGAAAATAAAAATCTACTAAAAATGGATTCTAGTATGAGATCGAGTTGAGCCACACGCCAGTTAATTAAAACTAGTTTCAAGACTATCAAAACGTGTAAATCTTCCGAAAACTTGATTTTGATCTTCGACCGGATGCAGTTGTTTCCTTATACATTACTCTATGCATGTAGGGAAAGCAAATGCTAATTGGAGTTCATCTAGCTCTGAAATACCCACAGAGAATAGATTTAGAAATGCTGAATTACAATTGGATTTTTTGTTCGGCGTATATTCCATGTGTTAATTCCATATGTTAAATGGCAAACAAATTGCAAACAAATGGCAAAACAAACCTACATTATCTCAAAAAAGCACAAAACTCATAAAAAACATTTTTTTATAACATGCATATTTGGTTTATGAAATTTATGAACTCTGTTGTGGAAAAAACACGTAAGTCAGTCAGACTTTTTTCAAAGGTGGAGTAGCGAAAATGCGAAAAAATTCAAATATCTCGAGAACGGATAGACCTAGTGTAATGGGGTTAGTCTTATTCTTTTCATCGTTAAAAATTAAATAGAAAACACGCGTTTAATTAAATATATTTGACGATATGTAGTCTTTTTTAGATTTTGAGGATTTTTGCGAGCTATTTCGAAAAATAATGGCAGGTTATTTTTTCCAAATGGTATCAAAATCTAATCAACACCAAGTTAATCCACAAGTGACTTATCTACCAAATAAGTGCAAAATTTGATCTATGAGTTTTTCAGCTAGAGTGGAGACAAGCAATTATTGCTGGCCATTTCGTAAAAAAAAGGCGGGTTCTTTTATCCCGAATCATACCAAAAATGAATGAGCACTAGGGTCATACACAAATGACTTACCTATCAAATTTTATGAAATTTGGTCAATTAGTTTTTGAGTTAGAAAGGATACATACATTGCACACACACACACACACATACAGACGTCAAGCTAAAAATAGTTTTTTCATATTTTAGATATCCCAAAACATGTAGATCCGTCGAAAACTCGAGTTGCGATTTTCGGCTGGATTCCAATATTTGCCCTATACATTACCATGTATTGCAGGGAAAGTAAAAATATGAAATACATAATTTCGTGAAATGATAGTGGCAGGCATTGTTGCTGTAAATTTTTTGATCGTTTCGAAACAAGTCAGTATTTATTTAAAGAAATCACTATTTAGTAGAACATTTACTAATTGTTTCAGAGATAACAGCAATGTACATGTATGTCATATTTAACACCAAGCAAATATGAACATGGAATTACTGCATCATAGTCCGGACTACATAAATCACTTTCATTATAACAGTTTATATTAGTTTATTTCGTTGATATAATCTAAGTACTTCTGTTCTACATTGTCTCAATAAACATATAATCGTACTTGAATTGTCAAACAATATGGTATTCATAAAAATATTCAGTGTCGTTATCAAACATTCGCCTGTTTCAAATTCCCATCAATTAATGGATAATATCAGACTAGTAACTTTGGTATTATTCTCTAGTTAGTGATAGTATGAGATTTAGTTAAAATTCTCATTAATACTAGCGACACCCACTAAAATACAATTCGAGGAATACGAATATAAGATAAAAGAAATATGTGGTGTGCAGCACAGGGCGTGTCCTACCTAATACAATTTACTTCTTTCAGAGCAAAATTGTGATGCACAAAATTCACACCACAATGTTTTTGGCACGGACTTAACACCTAGTAAATTGAAATTTGTCTCTTTTGGCAACTTGGGATTTCAAATAGGACTTATATATATTCAAGTGTAAAATTTTTATCGAAATGTCGTGGCACATAATTAATGCTCACTGCGAGACCAGGAATAGATATCACATGTGTTTTGGTGAGACAGTTTTATGACATTTATTTATTGATCTGAAACATCGAACAAAACATGTAGTCTGGATGGCGCCGAGGTTTACAGCAAACCATAAATTTAGGAGCGTCAAGACAGGGGGGGCCGAGCGGACCCTTACGAGGATGCCAAGTAGAGACATTGGTTAAATGATTAACCAATGGAGAAACTTCTTGTTACGTCACATTGAATGCTTCAAATGAAAGAAAAGTGGGAGTGACACCCCCAAAGGACAAAGAGAGCTACAGCCTGTGACCGAAGAAGGACACTTGAGCAGACTTATATAGATAACTTCGAGAGATGACTTAATAACAACTTGAACAGATACGTGAATCATGACTTGAGTAGATGTGTGCACGACACTTGTGCTAATACTCGGACGGCATTATGACTTAGAGATAACTTAGAATACGATGACTTGAATTGGTGAATACAGACTTATAGAGTGTTCCGTAGATGTTCCAAAATAATGGCGAGATCTATTGATGTGTGAGTGCAATCAGAGTACGAGGAACCACACACCGCGAGTTATGGCGAGTACGAATTACTGATGCCAGCATTTTGATATATGATCATAGTCCAAGACAGCCTTGAAGGTATGTCTTCATCAATAATCAAAGGTCGTAGATACATGTTAAGTAATTTTATTCATACTGGTCTCACATGTCTCACATGTTCCCCCGCCAAAACTAATAATTAATTGTGCAATGGATTAATAAGTGTTTATGTTGTTAATAAATGTTTTATTGTTAAAGTTTATAAATGGTGTGATCCATATTGAGTATTATATTAATTAATAATTCCTTTACAGAACTCGCACAAAAGGTAAATAATTGGAGGGTTTTATATAGCGACACAATAATGCAATGTACAATTTAATAATAAATTCACTATGTACGAATTTACGGCCATATTAAGATATTTTATGTTAATGATAATTAATCAAAAATGTCAAATTTAAGTTTTCTATCTTTTTATTTGTTACCACACTAACTATTAACTAATTAAAACTATTGCAAAAAGTTACTTATCCCGTGAATGGAACAAACTACGCGTAGATCAAGAATAATATTAACGGATGTATTGCATACTAATGAACAATGAGAATGTGAAAGCATTTGATAATTCTTGCTATTTTTTCAAGTAGTTTTTTGATAAATTTATTTGACAAACTCTCAATATTTCGAGAACGTTTCATGCTACAGTTCTAGAGTTAGTGTCATTCGTTTTACAATGAAAATCTACTTATGAAATGTTTATTCATCTATGATTATGGAAGGTCTTATTTTTCGCCATTTTTTTTCCAGATGTCATTCAAAATCTGGGGGAATATTCCAATCATTCGTTTGCTTTTAAATAGGGTTCCAGTATTCACAGATTGTGATAATTGAACAAAATTATTCTTAAAATGCTTCATTCGTTCGTGAAATATCGCGTGCACGCGCGCACAGAGAAAGAACGAGAAAGAGAGAGAGAGAGAGATAGAGGTATATATATATATATATATATGTATATATATAGATAGATAGATAGATAGATAGATAGATAGATAGATATAGAGAGAGATAGATAGATATAGAGAGATAGATAGATATATATAGAGAGAGAGCCTCAGGAACCTACTATTCGAGTTCAGAGATGTTTAAAATAGGTTCTTCCGTCAAGAAACTTAAATTTAAATTTTTGACCATGTCGTATAATTTTTGCTATACATTATATTATGTATGCAGGGAAAGTATAAGTAGTATAAGTACAACATACGTTTAACGTACTTTACAATTTAACAAATTTTATTTATTGAGTATATCCACTCCCCCCCCCCCCCCCCAAAAAAAAAACTGAAATAAAAAAATAAGTTTAAATATATTATCGAAATTCTTGTTTTATGCGTAAATGCTTATATAAGAAAGTTACTAAAATACTTCTCATTAGGCTTCGAATTGTGGAGTGTGTTTCAAAATACTAAAGTTCCAATCTTCCAATTATGATAATGGTAACCATATTTCATTGGAACCGCTTCATTAAATCACTAAACATAGCGTATACAGTCGCACAGACACATATATAGATATACACACATTTTCACAGAAATCACTTTAAAAACATCGGCTTTGAATTTTTATCTATTATGTTCGGGAGTATAAGTGTCCAAAGGGTTTACATTTTTCACAATGCTCCGTTTTTTCGACAAAAAATCCTTAACCACAGATGTTATTGACATCAAATTATTTTGAGAGCCCAATTTGTCACATAATGGACAAGTTTGATTTTCATACGAGAAAAATGACCGGATATATCCTTCATTTGTCGGCCGATAATTGGGACAAAACTTTTGCTACAAATAAATACCATTTTAAGTTTTCAAATGGAAATTTCATCTAACGAAATTCAATTTTTGTACGACCCCTGAAATCTGTGTTTTTGTGTTTTCTTTTAATCAGATGAAAATGGTGTGTATCCTATAACTTAACCAATATTTTCAGGCTCCATTTTTCATATTGGAGAACCGTTTCTTTATTAAAAGATCTTTAAATAATTAAAAAAAATCTGATGTGGGCATCACATGACTTTCCTTATATAATGCAATGAATTTTCTATTTTTACAATAAAAAAATAGGTTTTTCTTATAGTAGCTATTTATATTCTTTCCAAGAATTGAATTTTCGTCAATTAGTCGTCATTTTCACTGATTTAGTGTTATTTTTATCGATTTGGCGAGTTTTCCATTAATTTGGCAACATTTAAAAAGTCGCCAAGTTGGCGACATTCCGCCAAATTCGGCACCAAAATTTCGCTAAGCGTTATGGACGGAGAAATAAGTTATTCTTATAGCAGATAAATAACTATTGGCGTTCAAATACAAAAGTATTACTCAAAGTATCTTTTCTCATGAATGGAACGAGCTAGATCCATGAGAATGATGTCACCCAATTTATCGCATGATATTACATATGAAAAGTGAACAAGTTTCTCAACAGTTAATATATTTTTTTTTAATTTATGGGATTTTTTGATAAACTTATTTAAAAAATGTGCAATATCTCAAGAACGGTTCATGCTAGCGTTCTAAAGTTTATGTCAATCGTTTTTCTAAGAAAAAATTACATTAGAAATGTCTATTTGCGTAATTTTATTAAAGGTTTTGATTTTTTGATGATTTTTTCAAAATTTCACTCGACAATTTAGTGGATTCTGAACATTCGATTGTGTTTTAAAACAATAGGCTTCCAATATTCATGGATTGTGATTTTTGTACCAAATTTCATTCAAATCGCTCCATTCGTTCGTGAGATATCGTCTCCTCAGACTCACTGACACACACACACACATACACACACACACATACACACACACACACACACGATTTCACACACACACACATGCTTTCACACGCACACACACACGATTTCACACACACACCTGCTTTCACACACACACACACAGACATCACTTCATAAATGTTCGATTCGAGATCATGGATCCTTGAAATGTGCTCTCCCGTCGAAAACTCGAATTCGAATATTCGATCCCGTCACAATACTTTCCTTATACATTTTGTATATAAGGAACGTAAAAATGTAGTAATTGCAACTTCATTTGTAGAAGGTACAATGGTTAAATGTTGTACTATTCATTAAAACGTGTCACGTACAGTGGCGAAGTATGAAGAGAATCTGGGTAATTAATATCTGCCTATACAACTCGCTGCAAAATAACCGTGATTCTTATCGTATATTATTAGAAATAAGTACACACAATATTTTAAATAATGTATGAATATAAGTTGCTTAGAAGCGGGCTGTTTGGGTAGAAACTGTCACCCTTTATGCTCTACTACTAGTCACGTGATCAAACAGTCACAGTCTGAATATGTATTTAAAGCATTTCTTAAATAGGAACTGTGGGTCTGCGGCCAGTCGCTCAAGAGATATTTCGTGCAATCTTCTTTAAGCGCACTGTATATTGAATTACTAACATTATAAAAGCTGTGGAAATGGAAAATTTCCTCTTTCTGTGTTAAAATGTTCCAAGAGAGATAAGAAACATTATTTCCACTTTGAGTCCTAACCCGAGAGCTTCATTTCACGAAGGGAGGGTCTTTATGAGTCGGAAAATACGGTTACTAAAAGTTCGACCGCAGATGATTTATTTTTTCCAGGTTATCGAAGCAGTTATTAATCCATCGTGAGAAGAAAATTGCACTACTTATGTACACGTATACTTACAAAAATTTTGTGAACTCTATAAATCAAATGGCATTTAAATAGGATGCATTACATGTAATGCAGTTACTATATAAATATTTTCCGTTGGTTGCTGAGGTAAAGAATCTGAAAATAAATACTTTGTTATACAACAGGTATTTACTAAACCTTTATATGCTACTGTCTAACGAAGTATTTAGTTTTCAGATGCAGTTACTGTTTTGCAGCTATTGTCTTTATGACGCTTAAATACTATATTGAAGTATAAAATTAAAAGTAAGATTTTTTTGTAGATAAAATTATAGAGATTATTCATTAAAGGGTTTCTGAAGTAAAAATGCCTATTTGTAAAGAGGATCTCACAAAAACACCACTGCATGGTAGAAAAGCACCGCTAATTAAAAAAATACCTCCTTCCAAAAACTTTATGAAATCTCAGAATGAGTTGCACCAAATTTCCGATGGAGCGGAGTTGTACTTTCAGGTATAGGTACCCTGCCAAAGGATCTTTATATTTCTTCAAATCACTCGCGACCCTTTTTGGTTGTAGTCAATTTATTAATTGTCTTGAAATGAGCAGAGTCTTGAGAAGCGTCTTGAGCAGTGTTTTGAATGAGTTGCAAGTTAAGGCGAAGCTGTCACCTTTCACGTATAAACGTTAATTATGGTGTCAAACCGGTATCGTAAAAGGGTTAAAAAATATGACATTTTTATTTTGCTGATATAAATAGTTCAGAAAGTTCTCTTTCCAATCATGTATCACATTAGTTAATTCGTAAACTAAAAATTAAGATTTGTTCTTTGTTTCCATATGCTACCTTCAGAGTTGGTAAAATGTTTACCGTTTCTCTTATGGTTTTTCTCAAAAAGTGTTTTTCTACTGTTTATATTTGTTCTGGTATATTTGTTCTGGTATATTTCTTCTGGTTTATATTTGGTACATTAACATAAATAACTTCTGCAAAATTTTGGTTTAAAACTGTAACTTTGGGGGAAAATCATAATTTGAAAATTTTGAAATAAAAAAATAAGCTGTTTAAGGTGTATATGTATCACATATTTCGGTTGAGAAATTATGTGCTGATAGTAGTTGTAGTTTCTAGGGAAAAGGAACACGAAGTTAGCTAATTGTTTAACATGGGCAAGAAAGGCCGTTATCCTATCTGTTTAAGGTAAATTTATGAAAATTTAATTCGGCTGATGCAACATTATCATACAGTAGCAATACAGATACGCATATCAAATCATATAGACCTCGATTCAGTATTAATATAAAATTATATATAATAAGTAAATATATGTATTATTCCGATATAATAATCAACCGTTACACATAACGCGACAGATGATATGAAATCAATGTGATTTCTTCCTCGTTGAATAAGTTTCGTGTAAATTGCTATTAATAGGATTTAATATATACACACAATAAATATCTGATGATAGAATTTAATATGAATAATTAATATATGTAAACGTTGGAAATTGTGTATTATCTCGGTGTTGATCGATGTAACCCGTCGTAGCTGCCATTGAATATATGGCATATCAAACTGTAGTTGTATGATTAGAACTTGATACTTCTAATTGCACGGCCCAAAAAATGTATGGTATCCTACTGCTATTGCATTCTAGGATTATTCGATACGAATGCCATCTAGTGAAGGATGGAATTTTATTAGGGAATGACCAGACAAGGTCATGACCCTAAACGAGGGTTTCTTTATCTTGCCGATTTTCTAAAGAAATAAAACTATTGGGATTTACATCGTAGATTTACATGCAGTTACGTAGAACTTAATACCCAAATTGCACAAAACATAGTATCTTTCTGCCACTGCATTCTACGGTTATTCAATACTAATGCCATCTAATGAAGAAAATAATTTTATTAACCATTGTCTAGATAATGTCAAGGTTCCAAAGAAAATATGCCTTTTTATACCAATATTCTAAAGAAAACTATTTCGATTTACAAGGTAGAAAAACGAAACGTAGCACGCGCATCCTGTAAATAGTTTAAGACCCAAGCATCGAATCTGACACTTTGCTGTGAAACTAATGATATTGCGACGGCCAGCGTTGGAATGATTAGTCAAAGAGTTGACCTGAGCGCCATAAAGAGGAAAACCTGCATATCTATGCTTTTTGATGAAATATATATATATATATATATATATATATATATATATATATATATATATATATATATATATATATATATATATATATATATATATATGTATTTAATATTTGGAACGTCACCTATAGCATCTTTTTTTAAACTATCAACTGTCAAATTTCAAGTAGTTCGAAATGTGCCAAAGCTCAAAATTCTTAGAAATGTGTACGATTTTAAATAGTTTATTTCGTTTTTAACACTTTCCAACATAGTTGAAAAGTGTTTCTGACTTTGGTCATTCTATCTGTCTGTCTGTCTGTCTATCCTTTAGCACGATAACTGCCATAAAAATGACTTTATCAAAATTAAATTTTAGTATGTTGTTCAGACGGTCTGTGGGATATATGGGAATATAAATGAATAATATCACCCAATTAGTTTTGGATTGAACCCAGGTTGAAAACGTGAAATACATTGCACCCTATAGGACTAATTTTTCAGACATTTTTTAAGCGAAGTTAAATTTCACAAATTGCTTTAAAAATTTTAGGAAATATTCAAATTAGCCCATAAAAAATATAAAAGAATTGAACAAAATATGTTCGGTAGTTTTTTAAATAAGAATTAAAATAATAATTCCATCCATATTATATGAAGAGATCACTTGTCGCACTTCAAAATAAAATATGACATCCATCTTTTTTCCCAGTGTCAAAATCCTAACTTTTAAAGTTCTTTTTAATTTATATTTAGTTTTGCATCCGTCCGAAAACCACTTTATTTTCGTGTATTTTCTGTTCATCTATATTCTGCGCCAACGCAATTACAATATGTTTGAGTTTAATCGGTCATCCAACTTTGATTATTTCTACAACGAAGCCTAATTTTAATGTATGCAGAATGTAAACACATTAAGCTGTAAGATGAGTCGAATTTTTTGAAAATTTGCTGAATCTTTTTAATGCAAAATTATTTAGCTCTGGAGTCTGAAATATAGGTGATATGAATGAAATATTCATTAATTTTACTTAGAGAAGCAGACGATTTTATGGTATTACCCTTTTCGATGAAATTTTAAGCATGGAGTTAGAAAGTACTTTTACTTCCTTGGGTTGAAGTTTTTAAGTAAAATAAACTATTGTAGTCTTGTGATAATTTTAAAAATATCACCGCTAAATGAAAAGAATGGAATAAAATTGTATGAATGAAATATTCACTTCTTTTACAGAGAGAGCTAGGCGATTTATATTTCGATGACGTCATTTGAATAAAATTCATTTTTTTTATGAAGTTTCAAATTTTCAAATATAATAAATTATTGTAGCATTGTGATAATTTAAAAAATATTACCTTCTGATATTATCGAATTTAGAGATGTTTAAATAAAATTGCATTTTTGTTGAAAAGTGTTTCATAATCAATGTTTTATGCATGATTAATCCTTCTTGTTCGTTTCATAAGCCAATTACAATAACATTAAAATTTTGAGTGTAACATAGAAACATACTATTTTAATTTATACGAGACAAAAAGCTAAGAATGATAAATTGCCAATAACCAGAAACAGGTGTATCTATTCTTTTTGATTTTATGCTCGGATAAATACAACTAAGTATTTTATCGCATGTCAAACTGCATTACAAAAACTTGAAATGACTAGTTTTTCATCCTCGCTGAACGATGTTTTCTGTATTTTTAAATCTAAAGATTGTCGGACATTATTGGGAGTGACTAAAGAGGCATTGTGACGTTAAGTTTCTTTTTAAAACATTACGAACATTATTCAGTTCGAAATTTAGACATGGAATTTTTCCAAGAACTAAAAACTGATAACACGAAATCGAGTTGTAGATTTTTTTTTTCAATTTTTCTTCGTAGTTGGATGGTAAAATAAATAAATAAAGATATTTATTTGTCTACATGATTTCATTTTTATTAATCTTTCTTGTAAGGAGAAATGTTTAAAATGCAGAACATTACAAGCCAGAAAAAAATTTATGTAAATTTAAAATAAATCGCTCAAATAGCTTTGCGAAGACATCTAAAAAGGAAAACATTTATCAAAAACAGAGCATAAAATAAATTAGTTAAGCTATCAACCGATTTCGAAAGACAAAAAGTAGCCTCATTCTTTAAGAAAAAAACAGAAAGTCCACCTCAACAAAAGACAGACGTCGGCTTACCTCTGTGGGCGTGGTTGTTCTTTCTTAGTGTCCTGAAAAAGACGGATATTTTTTGTCCTCCAAAACCAGTTGATACTGTTACTATTTTTTATAATGTATTCGAACAAAGATCTAAGTTTAGACTTTATGTTCAGTTTCAGTAATTTATATCAGAAATTAAAATAGTATTTACATTTCAGGTACAAGAAATATTTACATTTAATGTTAATTATTCGAAGAAATGTGTTTATAATTTGTATCACATTTTTTCAGAAACAGAAACACACTTTAATTTTCTGTATCAATCAAAACAATCGAATTTATATTTAGAAATACTTTTCAGTACTTCCTAACATAGAGACAACTATGAAATAATTTAGAAATGTACTTAATGGATGAATAATAGTTTTTACAGGAATTGCAGCTCTTTAAATAAAGTAGGATTATTTTTTTAAAGTAAGATTTCGGGATTTCGGAATCAAATTTTGTTTTTACGCTTTACGTTATCCCCAGAAAATATATCAATATGTTTGACCTAAACTATCTTCACGGCATATTACCTGTCCCCGAGGAAAAACAACATTTACAGGCAACCATTGTTATTATTTAAAGGTTCGGGTCTCTTGACCCCGATGTCAAATTTGGTGACTTTGGAGACACATTTGGCAAACTATCTTCAACAGCTTCTTTTGGTGAGTTTTTGAAATTTCTCGAATTCTGTAGTTTGGTTCAGAATTTGAAGAACTACGTAGATGTTTCAATATCTTTCCATAAAGGATATAGAAGCGTTCAATTAAAATGAGTTGGTGTGATATGAATCAAAGCAAAGAGGGATGACAGACAGATTTTATTTGTATTTGCTGTAGAAAAAGAAGAGCATATCAATTGGAAAATTGACATATTACTTTCCTTATATAATGTATAAGGAAAGTATTGTGACGGGGTCGAAAATTCGAATTCGAGTTTTCGACGGGGGTGTACGTTTCAAGCATCCTTGATCACGAATAGAACATTTTTGAAGTGATGTCTGTGTGTGTGTATGTGTGTGAAAGTATGTGTGCGTGAAAGTATGTGCGTGTGTGTGTGTGTGTGTGTCAGTGGGTCTGTGAAGACGATAACTGACGAACGAATGGACCGATTCGAACAAAATATGGTACAAAAATCGCAATCCATAAACACTGGAAGCCTATTGTTTTCTTATGTGCGAAGCTGAAATTAGAAATTCAAAATTTGAAATCGAAAATATTCAAATGTTACGGGAGAAGTTTTTTTTGTTTGGAAAAGAATTGTGCAATTTCAATGACAACGAGTTTTTAAAATGATGAAAATCCTTGAAATTATGCATTTTATTTATTACAAGAAATCATTATTAAAACTAATTAAAATTCAATTTATGATTTAAATATTTATTTGCTTTCAAATAAGACAGAAAATATTAAAGAGTTTATTGTTTAATAAGATGCTACGAAAGTTTATTATGATGCAATAAATCTCATTATTTTCATTTCTATTTTAATACGATTATTGCGAAAACATGATATATTAGATTAAGTTCTTCATTTCTTAATTACAATGCCAACTTGTGCTCTGTAAACAAAAAAATGACTGCAGCGTAGTCATTCCGTGAATAACACTTTTTTCAATTCATTAGAATACTAATTTAAAATAAATTGGAATTAACACTAAGGGTCTCATTTTCTCCAGATCTTAATTTAACTATTTACACTGAATAAAGAAAATGTTTTTGTTTTACATTAAAATAGTTTCACCATGACTGAACGATTCAAAGGTGACTATTTTTCAACTCGTAATATCAACACGTTGAATACAGATTCGGTACATGTTCATTTATGAACACCATCCGGTAATCAACAAGAATTTCATGTTTCTCTCCATTCGTAATGTGATCCCCAGTCGCAAATGTGAGCCCACAGTCATAAATATCTACCCACGGAAATAAAAACATGTTAAATCGAAAGTGTCATAGTCTGTGTTGGAGTAGATGGCCGAAGAAGTCTTTTCTCGAAGTCTTGTGTTAAATCTGTTTTTGAAGTCTCGTGCAACATCCTTTTGGCAAGCTATAAAATGTCGCCGCCTTTTGTTGGAGAGTGAGGCTCTTCATCTTCAACTCTGGTTAGACTAAAGCTCTTAAATATACAGGTTGACTGATCAGTCATGTTGAATCCCATTAGGGTTATTTCAAATACTTGGGTTGCAATATTTATTACTATACAAGTACGCTCCTGTACCGGGTATTCAATAATCCGGCCTACTATAAGACATTTTTTCCTTCTCTCTTCGTTCCTGGGTAAGCGAAATAATCTAAAATATTTTCTAGAATGATTGAAGCAGTTCGGTGCAGAACACCCACCCATAAATATTTCAATAATAGTCCTTAAAATGAAATTACAAGCATAGCTAATGCTAATGGATTATGTTTCCAGCTTGAATGGGCTTTAACAGGTCGGACGAGTCAGCTCGTATATATATATAAAGATTAGGTCGAACCAACCGTACAGGTTACGTGTAATGTCGTATGTCCGATATCAATTTGCGTTAGACAGTACCGAAAAGAAATGCCAATCGTGTTTGTTAATTTTGTTATAATTTGTATAATCACAAACACTCTAATGTGTAACTGTAGTGTCAAACTGGGATTCTACTGTTATTTTAGCGCGTTTTATTATTCTTGTCGTCCTCATTAACACTAGAATGACAGAAGCAGTCATTTTGACCGCATAACTATTTTGAGAAGCGATTCCTCCAAAACGGCTAATTCCAGCTCATTGAAATTTTATGACTTTTCTTACGCTCTCAAGAACGCTTACTGCAAAAAAAAAATGTGTCGAAGAAACATCCTAAATGCTGTAACTATGATGTCTTGGTTTTGAATTAAAGGAATGTTGTATTTTTCTTTTGCGGTTATATTGACCGCTGCTCATTGTTCTAGGTAGTTCAAAATATCCGTAGTTTTAGTGTTAACACAACACAGTTTATTGTTCACAATTTAAAAATGAATCAAGGTAAGCGTTGCATCGTGTTCGCTCGGCTGCTGTGTTGCAGATTGGCATCGATGTTGTGTTGTTGGGCTTAGGGTATTTAGCCCCCAGTGGGGTAACGCCTTATGAGGGATAAATGGCTCACGATTCTGGCCAATGTGTGGGCGAAATATTGAATATATCAAGGGCCTGATCATTAACAAATAAATACATAAATGTTAAATTATACGAGTAGTATTAAAACATCTGACTTTACATAGTGTTTATCGAAATTGAAGCTCTACGACGCGTTTATATAAATGTATTTTTATGCATTTTGAAGACATTACAGAAAAATGTCAAAAACAATTTTATAAAATAAAGTTAATCCATAGAACTTTTCCTTTCAATTTAAACAATTATTTCGATGGCTAGAATTTCTGCCAGATAAATTTTACGGAGTAGCCGTTTATTTTTGCTCTCGAAAGGAAAGCATTTAATACGAAGATCAATCACTAAGCATGTTATAGCGTGCTAGAGGTGTATTTCTTTATACTTTGTTAATGTGGAACGCGGCTTTTAATCTGATAATGATTATATGTCTTGGATACGAATATCTGGAGAACAATTGAATAAAGAGGCTTAGGAGATTGAAGACATTTCTTCACTTTGCTATACATAAACCATACGTGAATCCTGTACATGAACTATTCACGATAACGTGACAAAAATAATGCTTGATAAAGTAATTTGAAAGAATGTTTATCGAAATTTGAACACGAGGCTGTTCTAGTCATGTTTTTTCGTGTATTAAAAATTCAAAGAATAAAAAAATACGAGAATTGCTGATATAAAGTTACTCAGTCCTTTTAAACGGTTTCTTTCAATTCAAATTCAAATATTTACGTTGAGGGTTAAAAGTCAAGCCTGATAAATAACACCCTAGAAAGAAAGTATTAAGTTATTTTGTTCCTCAAAGAGAAGCTTTCTATTCGAAGAGCAGCAAACATGGAATGCTTGACAGAAGGAAATTCCTCGATACTTAAATGTTGTAAAATGTGTATTTTAATATTTTAATTCTTAAAAGAATATAAATGTCGAATTATGCTCATAGTAATATGGAATATACACGACAAAATAGTGCTGACTTTAAGATATTGTTAAATGATCACTCACGAAAGTAAACTTAAATTTTCCTTTAGACATCCCAAAGAAACATCATTAAGCACATAGCGCATACTAATACTATGACATAAAATAATTTGGATGAAATCGTCGATATTTTTAAATTAGGCAATAGTTTCAAAGTCGCCATTATACGAGGAACGAGATAAGCGTAAACATCAGTCTACATCAGTTACAGAATTTCCTAGCTAAGATTTTAAAATATTCATACCAGAACATGCGGATGTCGTCAAATACTAGGGAAAAAATAAGACCTCCGTTTTTGGGCCGTATGTGTCAAGATTGTGTATATATCTTGGATGCATTTCCAAATAAAATGTTTGAATTTCAAATATATATCATTTTGAAGCTTTTATTGTTTCCAATTCTAGTTCATCTTCATTTGCATCCTATATTGTGGAGGTGATAATTTTGTCTCTTCAAACCTCCAAATGCTTGCGGTAATTCAGAAGGCCTTATTATGTTATCTACTATGAAGTAAAATTTGGCTGAGGCATTATTCAGTTTATCTTCCCCTTCCCCAAGTTCAGAGAATTTGGTACTTTCGAGAGGTCTTTCTCGATTCTCCAGAAATCCTCCGGTGACTTAGATGGCTGAATCTGTGCACATTTATAATGTAGACCATGGTATAGAACTTACTGCAGCAAGATTTTCGGTTTTACTCCTCTGGGTAGAGGAAAAAAATGGAGTGTTGTTGGAAAGTTTTCCCAAATCCTCGAGAATAACAGAGTGAATATCAAAATTGAATATTATCACAAATATAGTATCGGACGCGAGACAGAACTTAAAGGTATTTTCGATTTTCCACGAGGAAGAGATGAAATGCTGTGTTTTCGAAAAAAGAAAGCCATGCTCGAAGCATCCTGGGATAAATTGGCTGAATCACACACAAAATACTGACTACAGAAAACATCCTAATGGAGCTTGATTTTCGATTTCTCTTGCCGAGAAAAACAAATTGAAAATGCATGAAGCCGGAAAGTGTTCCTAGACCCAGCACTCCTCCAATATCTCTGCAACCTAGTAGAATGAAAATTTGCATACTTACAGTACCGATCACGGAAAAAAACTGACTAAGCCAACTTTCGATTAAGACGACTATTTTGGATACTGAACACCCTATATTGTTAAACTCAGTAAAACTCATTAAAAAAGTTACAACTTTATTTTTGAAATTGTTACTGTCTTTTGCAGGTTCTTGTGTAACGCTAAATCTAGCAGCTCTCCACTCTCCAAGCTTTTTGAAATGGTTGCAAAAAGAAATTGAGACAGAATATCTGGAGGCATCTAAGGGAAAGTCATGAAACGTCCTCAACAAGAACATTTCAATCATTTCAGAGGCTCATCGCCGAAAAGTAGTTGCCAGGTTCAGACTTCTGACTGGTCATGACTGTCTCAGTGTTCATCTCCATCGAATTGGACTTGTTGCTTCTTGGGATTGTATTTTATGTGACCTATGACAACCTATGTCTGGAAAATATTTGGACGAGTTCCCTACACTAGTGACTTTTAACCCAATCATTGAGAAATACTGCAGAGCTCGCTGTCTAATGGTCTAGCGGCCAAACGACAGGCATTTGTAAACAACATATTTAATAACGGTCCATGTTTGAGTTATCGTGTTCACGACTCTCAAACACACATGCATATCCTTCTAAAAGTGCTCGAAATCTGAGGTTTCTAAAAGGGCAATGATTCATAGTGTTTGAGTCTTCAAATGTGCATTTTAGTCATAATCTTGAATTCGAAAACTTTCATAAAATCAAGACTTTTTACATTTGTACAAGAATGTAAAAAACCATTAAAATCAATCATACTTTTCGCTTTTCAACCTTTTAATTTTAAAAAGCGAATATTCAATTATGATATACAGCATACTGAAGAAAAGGTTTTATTCCTCATTAGCAAAACCTTTAACAGAACGATGTATTTCAATTTGTCCTAGCATTGAAATCCTTGATATTTTGTCAATATGAAACGCGACTTTTAATGTGCTAATGCTGATTACAAAAGTCGAAAGCGAGTAATTACAGAACAATTGAATAAATTGAATGCGGAATCAAGATATTTAAAAAAAAACAAAAAAACACAAGCCGTTCACATATATGTTAAATAGTTTGATTCGTTGTTGCTTTGGTAAAAAAGAATCACATTCATCAAAAGACTGGAAAATAAAATATCAGAGAATAAATTTAAAAGTAAGTTGTATTTGAAGGTACAAAGCTTTGGTAATTTAAAGAACTTTAGTTTTAAGTGAATCCTTTTCACTTTTTTGCTAAAAGCAAAGTTTTTGACATCTTCCGTTGTTCAGTTTATCTTTTATCTCAATTAAACGAAAAATTCCTGGAAGTGAAATATTTTCGGATAGTAAGTGCCTATTTTTCTGGATCATGCGAGTACTATTTTGTTGAGAGAAATCTTCTTGACAAAATTAAATTACATATTTTTCTGTATCTCTTAACTATATTTCTTATACATCTTTTACATTTTACATATATCTTTATTAAATTTGTTATATCTCTCATATTTATGTATCTCTTTTTGCCTATTATTTATTAATTATAGGTAGTTGTTGTATCTACTTTCACCGTATCTCTTTTGCCTTTGACAGTTTAGGCTGTTTAGGCTGCTTACGCTGTTACTTTAGAACTGCTTTCATTTTCCGATTATTTAAGACTTCAGTTTCATTAAATATTCGTACATAACTTTTGCATTTGTTGAGAGTAACAAAACGACTAGCAATCCGGAATGTCTTTACATCTGATCTACAGTTTATATGATTCCAAAGGGAATTTTGTTATTAAAATATATTTTTTGTGTGGGAAAAAGCAAATAGGTTACGATCTAGATACGCTTACTGAGCATATTTTAAACAGATACCTCAAAGTATGTTGAAAGTATCGTGCAACAATGAGAAGTTTTCTCTAGAAATTGTACGAGGATTTCCGTACATACCAAACGACGCTCTGGTGAATGAGCTACAGAAACAGAATCGCAATACGCTATCATTAAAATGGATGTTGCAAAATTTAATTGTTCCGAGTCTTCAACCACTTAATACATAGATACATATTCTCTTTAAAAATAACTTTATATATCTATATTTATTGCACGAGAAATAGGCCAAAAATCTTTCGTCATGTTCCAATAGTACTCGTTTTCTTGAGCCTGTTGATTGCAGAGGACGTACCGACCACAGAATAGAACTCTGGAAAGATGGCGGCTATACAGGGAACGACGACAGTATTCCTCACTCTATTACTAGGAGATTGATTACATTCACCGTAAATCAAAATCACCTCAGAGTTCAGCATTACTGAACAGCGCCATAATTCAAACTCTAGTTAGCTAGCTGAATTACTTGGATGCTTAAGTATGTTGAAAGTATCGTGCAACAATGAGAAGTTTTCTCTAGAAATTGTACGAGGATTTCCGTACATACCAAACGACGCTCTGGTGAATGAGCTACAGAAACAGAATCGCAATACGCTATCATTAAAATGGATGTTGCAAAATTTAATTGTTCCGAGTCTTCAACCACTTAATACATAGATACATATTCTCTTTAAAAATAACTTTATATATCTATATTTATTGCACGAGAAATAGGCCAAAAATCTTTCGTCATGTTCCAATAGTACTCGTTTTCTTGAGCCTGTTGATTGCAGAGGACGTACCGACCACAGAATAGAACTCTGGAAAGATGGCGGCTATACAGGGAACGACGACAGTATTCCTCACTCTATTACTAGGAGATTGATTACATTCACCGTAAATCAAAATCACCTCAGAGTTCAGCATTACTGAACAGCGCCATAATTCAAACTCTAGTTAGCTAGCTGAATTACTTGGATGCTTAAATATAAACTGTTGTTGTTGTTGAAACCCAGACCGTCCGACCTACCAGAAAGGTGTAAGGTAACAGTTTGGACGGTCGGGAAGTGCCACCCAATTTAGACCGGAACCCAGTGAGGGAGGCATCCACAGGGACCGTACCCTCCTTCCCCTACCACCAACCTCTCGGAAGGACTTTCGGACCCACATGTTTAACGTGATCGTACTCCGCATGAACACGGTGGCAGTTTTGGCAGTGGCTGGAATCGAACCCGGGCCTACCGAGTGCAACTCCAGCGCGCTAACCAATGGGCTACCGCGCCCTAAATATAAACTGTGAATTTACGCAATGGTGACTTAATAGCTTTACTGAAATATCTACATAAAATACTTTTAAATAAGTGGTAACTATTTGTAACTGAAGTTGATTTGTGGATGCCCTCTCACTTCTCTGTAACATTTTTAATCCGTATCAAATTAAATCGTATCACAGCCGAATTCCTTTTAGCTTTATTACTTACGGCATGGGAAACATTTTTGTAATCTGACTTTTTTCGATAGAGGAGCTGCATAAAAAGTTATTTTTGTTAACTTTTTACAAAAATATGGTGCAGCATTTAAATTACTATGTCATAACTTTCTACTTTATTTAAAGCTTTTCTTAAATCAGAGGATACGGGTCTACAGCCAATGGTTGAAAAAATATTTCACTGTTCACATTTTCTGGGACACACTGTATAATAAAACTGTATTTTAATAAATAGTGAAGAAGATTGAGGTGGTTGACCTGTTTTAGCATACCTAAAAAGGCAATTTTGCCTCCACAGCCAGATGATACTATTTATCAACTGCCAGTTGATACCATTTATCAAGTGCTGTACTTGACGAAGTATTAAATTTCGTAAATATGCCATGTTAAACAACAAACTTATAACCCTATGGCTCTTCATAATTTCAACTTCATGAGTTTATGAAATGTTGAGGAGGACGATATGCACCCATTTTATCATTCGAGAATAACTTAATAATACAGTTAACTCTGGTTATATCGACCACGGTTATACCACTGATTCGGATATAACACCAATGTAAGCCTGTGTCTTTTTCTTTTTCAAATCGCGTCGACTTATATCGAATTTCAGAAAGCAGCTTTTCTATGGGCTTTTATCTTCCAAAATTGGAATTTAGGAGTTTTTAAAATATTTAACATTGACGGACATGTCGTTCAAAGTAGGCGTAGCTTTAGAATCCTTAATCAAAGATACAATTATAAACTGATGGAGAAAATGGTGTGAAGAAGAATCCCCGTGAATAGAAGTTGCGGAAGTAGACAAAACATTTGCGATTCCACCTAGTAGTTCGCCTAAGTTAAAAATATC
>OX578140.1:8525631-8638131 GCA_951213105.1 Amaurobius ferox
GAGACCGCAATCGTTTTCGCAAAAGTAAAAATTAATTTTTTATTTACAGTCACAATTTTTTATTTTTAAAACTATTGACGACAAAACAATAATTTAAATGGATTTGAAATTTTCAGAGAATTTCACCCTAAATACCGGGTGGTCAGAATTAAAACACCCCTACTCTGAGCTCTCTATACATCCAACTACTCAGTGTAAAGGCTCCAAAATTCTTGAACCTACCATTCAAGACATGGGGAAAGGGATTACGCGAAAAAAAATTAGTTCCAGAAACACCGATAGGTGGCGCTGTACAACAAAATATATGCTGAAATGACACAAAATAATCACAAAAAAACAAACACATGCGATATGGAATTTTTCCATTTTAATTTCTTTTGCTGATATGAAAAAAAAGAAGATGAAAAAGTAAAGAAACTTAAACTGTCATTGTAACTGCAATTTCGCACTGCAAGCACAAAATCGTGCATAAACCCTTGGTTTGCAGCTACTATGTTCTGGGCATAAAAGGGGATGAAACTGGGAAATTTTCATTCTTATCAGTGATTGCTGTCACACTGCCAGAACGCGCTTTGCTTGTGAAGCTGTTTTATGAAAACAAAGGACATGCTGCAGCTGCACTTGGAGAGTTTCGTCGATTTAAGAATGTGCGCAAAGGACCATTACTTCCACAAGCTCTCAGAAGAATGATCGCTCGATTCGTGAAAACTGGACATCTTGGAGTTCAGCCGGGTCGAGGACGCAAATCGACTCGTTCAGATGTCGTTGACGTTGTTGCCACCGCTATTGTTGAACAATCAATGGATAACGTTATAGGCTGTAGTAGTGTACGTGGAGTGTCACGACACTTGGGTGTTCCCTACAGCACAGTCTGGAACGTACTGAGAAACTTAGTGCATTTTTTCCCGTACAAAATTAGTCACAATCACCACTTGCTGACCATCGACAGGGAGAAGCGACTGACCTTTGTATTGACATTTCTGGCTAGAGTTGAAGTGGATGCATCGTGGCCATGGCAGATTCTATGGAGCGATGAAGCGCATTTCCATCTAAGTGGAACAGTCAACACCCATAACTGTCGCATTTGGGACACGGAAAATCGTCGTACCTTCCAAGAGATTCCACTTCACTCACCGAAAGTTACAGTCTGGTGTGAATTCACAGCCACATTCATTCTTGGACCTTTCTTTTTCAAGGAGGCTACTCCCAATGGCCCTGTGATATGCACTGTGACGGCCAGGAGGTACAAAAACATGCTCGAAAATTTTGTTGTACTTCCAACTGCAACAGCACCAATGTCTTGATTCAATTACCTTTATGCAAGATGGAGCACCTCCACACATTGGACTCTGTGTACCGCAGTTTCTTCGGCAACATTTTACTAATGGTAGAGTAATTAGTCGTGCGTTTCCGACAACCTGGCCATCTCATTCTCCAGATCTTAATCCCTGTGATTTTTGGCTGTGAGGATACTTACAAAGTCTTGTTCATCGAGGACGTCTGGTAACTTTGGCAGATTTGAAAGACAGTATCACTCTGCATGTGAGAAGCATCTCAATCGACCAACTACTATCTGCAGTTGAACAAGCTGTCCAGAGACTGCAGATTTTACATCTTGAAGAGGGGAACCATATTGAGCTGCATTCCCTTCATCGATAAGGTCCTTGTGATATGAATGTTTGGTATGTTCGAATAAAATGTGTTACAAATGTGTATTTTGTGTCTTTTCAGCATATTTTCTGTTGTACAGCGCCACCTATCGGTGTTTCTGGAACTATTTTTTTTCGCGTAATCACTTTCCCCATGTCTTGAATAGTATGTTCAACAATTTTGGAGCCTTTACACTGAGTAATTCGATGTATAGAGAGCTCAGAGTAGGGGTGTTTTAATTCTGATCACCCGGTGCATGCCCGACCTGATAAAAATATATTTTAAATTAAAAAAATAAATAATATAAATATATTTTCGCTTTATTATTAGCGGCAGATTTGGATAAGGTTTATTAGCGAAGTTTTTTCTTCTTTTTAAGCTAAGCCAAATCTCAGATCGTTTATTCTATTAAGTAGTTTAGCTTTGATCTGTGATCTGATATTCTATGTTTATTTACCCAACATGTTTATTTACCCAACATTCCCCACAATTCAGTCTGCAAAACAAGCTTTTTCAAGTGCTTCGTCAACTGGAATGAAAACCCCATCAGCAAAGGGGTCCAAGTTTATTTTAACATACTCTGAAAGCAATGATGTTTTCGTGTTAAACGCTTGTGAAATGTTATAAAACAAAAAATATGCTGTAGACTATGATGGGGAAATGAATGGTGAATCGTATAAAACCTGGTTCGGGGAAAAACTTCTTCTGAATATCGAACAAAACAGTGTGATCGCTATTGACAATGCTTTTTATCATAATGTATATTCTGAAAACATTTCAAACATATCTACAAGAAAACGGATATATAAGCAGGGTTGAACAGAAAAAACATCACAAAAATACATACCAATAAAGAAAAAGACATACTAGGTTTGGACTTTGTAGCTGCTCCGGTTCTCGGGTTATTCCCCAAAATCAAATACATACATATAGCACATGCAGAACGGGATAGTCCTATAAGGTTTAAAATAAAACTAAAATGTATCGTAAAAGGTAACAACCTACAAAATTTCATATTACTATGAGTTATGACTAAATATGGTCAGCATGAATTCTAAAAATCCTTGTATTGACATTATGAGCCGATGAATTTATGTTAATTTTATAATTTTTCTTAATTTTACATGTACATAACTTAGTTTATATTCGCATTCTTAAGCAAATGTAATTCTATTATATTTGGAATGCATATAATCAATCGTGCTTTAGGAATACTCCACGAGTATTCCTAAAGAATAATTGTAAATATTTCTTTTACAATTATTCTACAGTTTAAGACAGAAAAAATCGACGCACCAAGAAATAATTATCCAAATGAGACAAAATTTGGTGCGTGTAATGTGGATGTACAGAAAAAAAATAATTAGAATTTCAGAACAACTGGATGAATTCTGGCACTGAAAGATCTACACAAAGTGAGCACGTCAATATGGCGTCGGTCCATCTCTGACCTTGATACAAGCTGTTACCCGACGTGGCATTGTTGCATAAAGTTGTTGGATGGTGTTTTGAGGGATGCCGTTCCAAATGGCCTCCAACTGACGAGCTAATTCGTCTACATGATAGGTTCTCAACGTTTTTTTCCGCCCACTTTTAGAATATTTTTTTTTCCTAATGCCCCCCCCCCCCTATTTTTTTTTACTTGCGAATCTGAACCAAAACAATTATTGCCACGATTATATTTAAACGTGTAATATTATATACTATAGTCGTAAGATAGGATATGGCCCTATCCTATTTCTGAGTTTAAAGAAGACTGTTTCAATGAGAACAATTAAAACGCATACTTAATTATATTGAAAAGTATTTTTATTAACATTCAAAAGACATTGAATTTATAACTTATCTAATGAGAAGGTTGCATTTGATGCATTTTAAGGAGTTTGTTACTATCAGGCTCGATTTTACTTAAAACCAACCGTAAGTCGCCGCGTTCAGTAACATGGAGCCGATTTCTCTTTTTAGTTACCAACGTTGCTACAGCACTAAATCCACGTTCAGCTAAATAGGAAGATGGGAATGCTATCAGAAATCGTTAAACAATCGACCATAATCCTGGGTACAGTTGCAAAATCGGCTTCTGCAGCTTCATTCTTGGTAGCCATTCTTGAATTTAATTTTTAATTCCTCATTTGTCGCCAGTTCTATTAGTTCTTCTTCTAACTGGGATGATCCTGCTGTGTTGACATTTGAAAAAAGGATCCAAAACCCAGTCTGGTATGTCCATGTTTAAAATGTCCTGGAATCGTTCCTTGAAATCCCTGTGGAGGTTTTCCAAGTGGTGACAGTAAACAAGCAAGTCGTCGTGCTTGAATGATACTGCTGATAAATTTGGGAAGTTATTGAATTCGCGTCTGCCGATATTTCTTTTGTATAATAGCAGTTTGGACACGAAAGCAGCAACGCAATTTTTTGTTTTAATCAAGTTTAAGTCGTCGCCTTGAAGTTGGAGATTGACATCATTAAACAATTTATACAGGTCTGTCAAGTACGCAATATCGTTCTTTGATGAGATAAGGTTGTCGGGCAATTCCGTGTCTTTGTTTCCTAGGAACTCTATCACAGACCCAAACAGATTGTAAAATCGAGTCAAGCAAGTACCTTTTGACAGCCAGCGCACCTCTGTGTGAAGCAGCAATCGGTTGAAACCTTAATCACTGGCAATGCAAAGCTGACTAAATAATCTGTTATTCAACGAGTTACTTCTGATTTTATTAACTGATCTGATAACATATTGCAGTAATGTATGGAGGCGTTCACTCAAATTTTTCGCAACCAAATGCTGGCGATGAATTACGCAATGCACAGCAAGCACGTTAGGAACTTTATTTTTTAAGCACGCTATGAAGCCTTTGTGACGCCCTGTCATAGCCGGTGCGCCATCCGTAGCAACTGACAACATATTATTAAAAGGAATTTCCTTTTCGTCACAAAACTTTTCCAGTGTATTAAATATGGTTTCTCCTTTTGTATCTGTTTCCAAATTCGTAGCAAACAATAGTTCTTGGCATATTTTCTCATCTTTGATAAACCTCACGTATGACAATAACAATGCTTCATTGGTTGGTAAAGTGGACTCATCCAGCTGAATTGATAATTGACAAGTCTGTAGATGATTGCACAATGATTCCACAATGTTTTCAGCCATCTCATCAATTCGTCTTTGCACAGAACTATTGCTCAAAGGAATTTTTCGAATAATATCTGCAGCTGGTTTATGGAGCACAATGGTTATTACTTCATTTACTGCTGGTAAAATTAAATCTTTCCCAATAGTATGTGGTTTGCATGTTTTAGCAATCAACAATGAGATATTGTACGAAGCTCGAAGTCCGTCATCGTCTTGCTTAGAAGCTGATGAAAAACGTTTTGATACAGTTGGCTGAATTTCGTACTTATTTTTCATGTCTTGAAAATAGGTCACATCTTTGTCTTTCTTATCCGTGTGTATTTTATTAAAATGATCTTGAAGCCTAGAAGGCTTCATCGCTTCATTTGAAAATGTTTTTTGACAAATAAGGCACATTGGCGATAATGGATTTGTGGGATTTTTGATAAATCCGTACTTAATATAATCCACACTATACTGCCGCCTCTTCTTTTTTGCTTCCGACATGGTTTTTACTTTACAGATACGTGAGTAGTATTAGTGTACTTTTAAAACCTTGTCATCAATTGCGCGCGATAATGCTAATGAAAATAAAATGAACAATCACTGCCTTTATATAGGTTGGAGACATATAACACGCATCGACAGGAATAAGATAAACATGCAATGACTCGTTTATACACCCTGCGCCGAAGTAAAGCGCGGGGGCAAGGGTGATGCGGGAGCAGAGTGCGGGTTAGAACAAGTACAGATAATACTGTCAATTCCTGCAGGATTGCAAAAATCACGTTATTTAACAAAAACTTGTTATAACTGAATTGCTACAAGCATATTTTTTGCTATTTTTTATTAACAGGCTTTTGTTAACTTTACCTGTATTTATTTATGAGATATTTCACGTGAAATTGGAAGATTTGAAAATTTTTAATTCAAATCTAAAATTAAAAATTTTTATATCATCCAATTTAATGTAGATTTGAATGTAATGGAATCTTTAAGTTCAATTTTCACCCACTTCCCGAACTACCGAAATATGTGAATTTTCGCACACGTGATAAAAATGATTAAAATACATACAATAACAAAAATTAACCAATATTAAAATTTACTTTAGTTAGTATGTGATTAGAGTGTTTTTTTTCTGTCTTTTTTAAACTATATTTTTTTAATCTGCCCACCGCCCCTCCGTACCATCTCAACGTCCCCTAATTTTCTCTGGATCTTCTACTGTCCCCCTGAAAGGCTCAAACGCCCACAAGGGGGCGTTATCGCCCACGTTGAGAACCTGTGGTCTACATTCTGAGATGGTCGCAGGCGACGGCCCATCTCAGCACAAATGTGCTCAATAGGCGAGAGATCTCGGGATCTGCCTGGCCAAAGAAGTGTGTAGTAAGCACGCAGACAATCAATAGAGAGGCGTGGCGTGTGTGGTCTGGCATTATCTTGCTGAAAAGTTATCCCGGGGTGTCTCGAAAGGAATGGAAATACAACTGGTCGCAGAATGTCGGCAACGTACCGCTGTGCTGTGATGGTGCTACGGAGGACAGTAAAAACGGACCGACTATCAAACGAAATGGCACTCTAGACCATAACTCGCTTTTGTCAGGCCGTGTGGCGTGTGACAGTAAGAGCAGGATCCTGACGATGTCCGGGATGTCACCAGACATGTTTGCGCTGGTCGTTGGGACTCAGTTCGAAACAGAACTCATCACTGAAGATAATTTGTTCCCAATCCGAACAATTCCACGATGATTGGGCTCGGCACCATTGCAATCGCTGTTGACGGTGCATACTGGTCAGTGGTAGGCTGCGTAATGGGGGCCGCAAGTATATATTCCGCTCCCGTAGTTTTCTATTAATGGTCCGAGTGGCCACTTCCGCGTTTGTCACACGTTGGATGGTTGATAACGATGAATCTCGTGCTGTCACAGCTGCACTGACAATCGCTCTATCTTCCCGTTCTGTCGTCGCTGTAGGCTGTCCGCTGCCCGCTTGCCGTTGAAATCTGCCATTCCGGACTCATTTCTGCCAACATCGTCTAATTTCTGCATCGCTCCTACCCAAATGCCGAGCAATTCGTCAGTTTACCCATTCGGTCTCATGCAGTCCGACCATACGCCCTCTTTCAAACTCTTCCATATACTCGAAGTGGCTGCGAATTCACCTGTGAGGCATTGTTGCAATCAAGGTACGTAAACGCAATCGAAACCCACTGCACGTTTTGTTCCTGAAAGTGAGGTTCGCTCCTTATGTACACCACCATGGTGCTCAGTATCAATGCGCTGTAGTTCCGACTATTCATTCATTGGCTGCGAATTTTTGATCATTTGCATATTCGGTCGAAAGGTGTTTGCATATAAAGTTTCATTACTATCGGTTTATTTTGTGGGGTGCGTCGATTTTTTTGTCTTAAGAGTGTATGACGCAAACATTCGCATCAGGTGCTTAATCTGGCAACCCAATCACCGGCGACTGAGTGAAAAGTTCCTTGTAGACAAAGGTTAGGTGTTCGCTGAGTATAGTTGAAGATCAGTGATTCAAATTCATCGATCATGCACTTTTCTGCTAGTCGTGACTCTCGGCTAATTAAAACCGATGTCATAAAGTGTAAGTTCTAGGGGAACATTCCATTTTTGCATTACCAGCAGTTTTCGATTTGAGAACAAGTTTTTTTCTATAGAGATCGTTGGCTATGTGTTTTATTCGTTCAATATATAAACATGTATTTTTGAGATTTTATGATATACATATATGTATTATAAAATCTCAGATACTTTAAAGAATAGAAATCATGTACTAAACTGCAATATGTTTGTACGGTGTAATTTGTAGCATAATAACGAGCTATATTCACCTGCTTCTAATGACTTTCAGCCTGTTCTGGATCTAATCAGTCTTTGTTACAGAACATGCCTATAGGGGCGGTCCCAAATTTAACATTATGCCGCCTCTGTCAATCCCATCAGCCATAGACGGTTTCTAGCATATTATGCGCTCGTCAGCAGAAAACAGCCGATATCTGTAACGTGAGATAGAAAACCTACAGTGTGCTATAATTTTGTAACTGGTTTCACATTAAGCTTAGGCAACACGAAGTTGCAACGTTGTTCATAGTTACTTAACTCGCATATGGAGCGGAGATGTATGTAAAACATCAATCGAAATACATATTCGGCCGGTTCTGTGACTATAAACTGGGACATTGTAATTTCTTGTAGCCTGAGCTCAATTTTGAAAATTCAAGTCGGTTACATGGTGGGATGGAACTTACCGAGTTCTTTTGAAGACCGCAAAATTATGGCACATAAAAAATTTACTTTTTCCTATTACAGTGGATGAGTTCATGATAAGTGCAAAACCGTTCCATTGATGCTGTTAATCGCAGTAGGAAAGTCATTTAAATCAGCCAGATTTAATTTTAGTTTCTAAACGAAGATCGCGTCTAGTTTTACTACTGCTATCATCAACAGCACTAACTTTCGCTTTGGATCCAAGGCGGCTTAAAAAAAAAGAAACTGTTTTAGAAATAAAATGTCTACAAAGATCTATACAAGAAGTTTCACAGGGTTTTTTGTACCAGTCATCGCTATAGAAATAATTTTACTTTTTGAGTTTGTAAGTGATAAGTATAATTCTGTAATAAAGTATAATTCTGTAATAAAGCATATTTTGTTTCAAAGTAAGATTCAATATGCAAATTATATAAATGTTTTATTTGTAATTAATGTTTTATTTTTATTTCTGGAGAACAATTTCGGGTTCCATATTAATCGACCTTAAGTCCGATGATAAGTTTGTAACCTTTTCAGAAAAACATAAATTCAATTTTTGTTCTTGATATACCAAGAAATGTAACGAGGGGTGAAAAGTCAATAAATCTCAGATGCTAAATACTATATATTGATGCGAATCGAGTTTATATTTTAAAATTTATTATTTACAACAAAAGTCCCTATTACCACCACTCCCTCTAATAACTTTCCTCGTAATTGTGAATTAACGATTTCTACAGAAACATCAAATATGGTAGAAATGAAACCTATGACATTATGGGTCAAAACAACACAGTAGATAAAGAAATTGAGACAGAAAAAAAAAAGAAATGAGAGGGTGACATTGCTTTGTGGAGGGATAAAACGAAAAAAAAGCAGAGAAGATCTCTTTTTTCCGACTGTTTATCTGCTTGAAGAATTATGAAAGGCAATCCTTAATAATTCGCCACTCTTTCGTTGTCCATATTTGTTCATGCTTTGCTCAATATAAGTTTGCCAGACATTTAATAGATAATTAATTGTTAAAATAATCAATAAGGGTGTCTTAAAAAATTAATAATTTACATTAATGGGATATTCGTTAACTATTAGTAAATCCTGACATTTATTAAATATTAGAAACGTTTGATGATACTCAGAATAGTTAAAAAAAGATTAAATCTATTATTACCACTCTATTCTTCCTTAATTTGTAACTTTTAAAATTGGATTTGCCAAATTTTTCTATTTCATTTAGCAATATCTATATACACTGGAGGAAAATAAAATCCCAACACCAAAAAGAAATTAGTTTAGAGGAATGGAATTTAGGCAAATCAATTGTGTAGGTAACATACTTATTTGATTAAAGTTTCAAGGTCACAGGTTAAAGTATGCGCGAGAAGAGCCATTTCAAATGTAAAATGGTTGTACATTAATAATAGTTGTAGTCGCCACGATTTTGCATGCAAACGTGCATGCATTGTGTCGTACAGGTGCTGTAAGTCATTTTGTGGGATGGAGTTCCATGCCTGTTGCACTTGGTCAGCCAAATAAGTTACAGTTAATGCTGGTTGTGAATGACGCTTCCAATAATGTTCCATACGTGCTCGATAGGAGAAAGATCTGGTGATTTCGCAGGCCAAGGCAACATGTCGACACTCTGTAGAGCACGTTGGGTGACAGCAGCGGTATGAGGACGAGCGTTATACTGTTGGAAAACACCCTCTTGAATACTGCTCATGAATGGCAGCACAACCGGTTCAATCAGTAGTCTGATGTTTGCTGCCAATGTGCTTAGGATAACGACGAGAGTGCTCCTGCTGTCATAGGAAATGATTCTGCAGACCATGACTCCTGTTATAGGTACAGAGTGTCTACCCCGCAGACATCTTGGTTCCAAACGCTCACCTGGCCTCCTTCTTACCGACATACGATCATCACTGGCACCAAGACAGAAATGGCTCTCATCTGAGAATACAACAGATCTTCACTTTGCCCTCCAATGAGCTCTAGATTGATATCACTGACGTCACAGATGACAGTGATTCGGAGTGAGTGGTATGAACGCTACAGGTCGTCAGTCTCGGAGCTGTACCTCAAGTAATCGATTTCTTACAGTTCGCTGTGTCACTCTGGAACCAACAGAAGCTCTAATTGCTACTGCAGATGCAGTACGATCCGCCACAGCCATGCGGCGAATAAGGCGGTTTTCCCTCTCAGTAGTGGCCCGTGTGCGGCCGGACCCTGGTCTTCTTGAGACAGTGCCTTCCTGTGACCACTGCTGCCAACAATCATGCACAGTGGATAATCCCTGCCAAGTCTTTCTGAAATATCGCGGAAAGAAAATCCACCTTCTCGTAGCCCCATTATACGGCCTCGTTCAAACTCACTAAGCTGCTGATACTGCCTTATTCGTCTCCTTAAAGGCATTCTGACTCAAACCTAGCTCACAACACCCCGTTTGGAAGATAAATAACGCTCACGAAGTTCACACCGAGTATTTAAAGCACACGTGATTTACATGATCATGTAGCGCTATTTGCCCCACTCTTATTCGTCTAGCTCGAAATTTGGATAGGAGTCATCTTTCATATGTGCAAACGAGCTTCCCAAATTTCGTTTATCTAGCACAACTCCTTCTTGGTGTTGGGATTTTATTTTTCGCTAGTGTATGTTACAATAAATTATATATTAGTACGTATATCTGGTTGACGCAGATACATTTACTCAGGATGATACCTAGTATTTCTACCAAATCCATAAATATAAGCGAAACCAAACGAAACCCATTTAGAACTGATGATATTATCATTTTAGATGATATATACATTTTCCTCATAAATGTAACATAAATAACAGTACCCTATTCTGAGTGTGGGCTTTGACTGATGAGTTATGGAGGCTTAATGGAAAGCTGTTAATTTTCTTTGATAAATACATTCACGAAAGCAAAAGTTACAGTTTAAATCGTACTATTTATAAATAGTGCACAACTTAATAATTTTTGATGTTTTTAAGATATAGATGAACGTTCGGTGTTCTGAATATTATGCAACTACTCTTTCTACATTATCAGAAAAACAATTCTTTCAAAAAACCAATACATCCAAACAGAGTCAGGAAATTATTCGTGTTAAACGTAGTCTAACGTCGTCTAAAGAAGTCTTAAACTACAGATGATCGTTTTTCACTGAGTCACTTAAATATTAAATAAACAATTAACAATGAAAGATTGAGTTCAATTGTCTTCAAGTACTAATATATTTGGCTTAAAAACTGTTCCAAAAAATTCAAAAAATTAAAAAGACAGTTTTATACCAAAATTTGTTAAGATTTAAATGGAGATAATTTCTATATTGGTTCAAAATTTCAAATCTTAGAGTCAAGATTATATTTTTTGAATTGACATACATACACAGATACATTCACACACACATTCACAGTCTTTTTTTAAAAAGTACATCACAGTCTTTTGTTTATATACATCGTCATTCTCTTAAATGCTGGACTCGAGGTCAAGGATTCTTTCGAATATATAAATTATATGAAAACGTTGTTTCAACTTTTAACTCCGTGACAACGCTTTTCCCTATACAGGGTATACCAAGAACATTAACCGCCGCTTTTATTCCTTAAATATTGATCTTAGACATATATAATAAATTACAAAGTTCCGTGTAAAATGTACAGAATTTTATGAAATCGATAAAAATTTTCAGGGGATTAAATTTGAAGAAGTACAAAATTTAAATTTTTATACGGCCCCCGTACTAAAACATTTCCAATGAATAAAATGTGCTCCATACACTAATAAGGTGATGTACAAAATTTCAGAATTTTATCATAAAAAGTACCAGAGGTATGATTAAACAAATTTTGTGAGGGATTACTCACGCATTAAAATGTAAATGTTTACAGCAAGAGTGAAAAATGACGCAACGCAGAAATGTATCATAGGCAAATAATATCTGCCTCCTATCTTTAGATATATTTAAATTTTTTAAAAGATATGCTTCCTGAAAAATACCTTAAAATTTTACATGATCGATTACAGAATAAAACTTGGAAATGACACAATCAAAATGAACATTAAATCATGAAGATGCAAATCCCTTTTTTCTGAAAAACGTAATTTGGACTGACGAATGCTGTTTTAAATAAGATGGATGCATAAATCCTCAAAATGAGCACTTCTGGTGTGACTCATATCCATTCGTGGTACGTGATATTCATCATCAGGAGCAATTTTTCGTGAATGTATGGGGTAGTATTTTCAGAAACCGTTTGCTTGGACCCATACTGTATGATGGTACGTTGACGGGTGACAGATGTGTTAATGAGATTCTGAATGCGGTTATTCCTGATTTTATGGATAAATTGCCCCTAACAGTACTTCCACCTGTATAGTTTCATGCCAACGGCCCTACCGTGCTGAAAACACCGGTTCTCGTTAGATCACCGAAGTCAAGCAGCATCGAACGCGGTTAGTACTTAGGTGGATGACCACCTGGGAACACCGCGTGCTGTTGGCACATCTCAGCGCGGTAGCCCGGTGGTTTGCGCGCTGGATATGTACGCTGCCACAACTGCCGCCGTGTTCATGTGGAGTATGATCACGTTAAACATGTGGGTCCGTAAGTCCTTTTGAGAGGTTGGTGGCAGGGGAAGGAGGGTACGGTCCCTATGGATGCCTCCGCCACTGGGTTCCGGTCTAAATTGGTTGGCACTTCCCGGCCGTCCAAACGGGTACCTTACACCTTTCTGGTGGGTCGGACAGCCTGGGTCTCAACAACAACAACATGTATAGTTTCAGCAGGACGGATCTCCAGCTCACCATACTACAGTTGTGAAACACTGGTTCAATAGTTTCCAGACAAGTGGATTGGCTTGCATGGACCAGTCGATTTCCCCCCTAGATCGCCTGATTTAACGGCTATGGCTTTTTATTTGTGGGGTCGTTCACGTACAACTGTTTATCTGTCACCCCCCTTAAATAAAGCAGAGTTGCAACAACGCATTCAAGATGATTATCGGAAATCACCGAACAAGGACTTGTTCGAGTGCACAGAAGTGTTATCTGGCGAATGCAGCCTTGTATTGGCATGGATGGAAAACATTTTGAGCAAGCTTTGTAATCTTTGTGTAAAGTTAATATTTCTATATAGTGTAGATACTTTTGTACGAATAAATAGTAAAATTATTTATTTAACTAATCATTTTTTTCTTTCGTAATTTGTGTATGACCCCTGAAACGCGATCTGCAGGCACGATTTTGTCCCTCTGAGAACCCATGTCAATGCAGCGAAAAGTAGTTTAAGTCAGCATTTTTGTCTTTTTATATCTCTGGGACTTTTTATGATAAAATGCTGAAATTTTGCACATCACCTTATTAGTGTATGGGTCACATCTTACTCATTGGAAATGTTTTTGTACGGGGGCAGTTTAAAATTTTAAATTTTGTATTTCTTAAAATTTAATTCCCTTGAAAATTTTAATCGATTTCATAAAGTTCTGTACCTTTTTTAACCCAAATAATTTAAATAATTTATTATATATGTTTAAGATCAATATTAAAGGAATAAAACCCGAGGTCAATATTTTTGGGACACTCTGTATATTATAATATGTAAGAAAAGTAATAAAGTGATATTTGGAAAAAAATGGAATAAATATGTTTAATAATATTTTAACTACCAGAAAATTATTGTTAAATTAATAGAATAATATAATTTTTGGGATTACTCCAAATTTAGAATATATAAATTCGAATATATACATTTCATGAAAACGTTCTTTCAACTTTCAACTCCGTGACAACGCTTTTCCCCGTATACTATAATATGTAGGAAATGTAATAAGTTGGTATTTGGAGTAAAATAATCCAATAAATATTTGTAATAACATTTTAATTATCAGAAAATTATTGTTAAATTAACAGAATAAAATTTCTAATAGTGACTGCGAAGATTTTGCATTGCAGCGTTTAAATGCTTTTATTGATAAATTCTTTAAGCGATTATTCTTACTGTTTCCATAGAAAGGCCAGGATCAAAAGTAAGAAAATGAGTTAAGAAAAATGAGAGCAGGAGGAAGAAATTGAACCGTCACATCTAACCAGTTTTATCTACTTGGAGAAGATATATCAAAAGCGAACTTTTCTTTTCCTTTTACCGTGGATGTTGTATTTATTTTTAATTCGGTTAATCTTCTCTGCATCATATTTACCTCACATAAATAATACATGACTAGAAAATCAGTATCACAAACTAAGAGAAAAAAATTAATCAAATATAAGAGTCTAAATGAAAATGTACATTATTAAACATAAAATAGTTCGTAAAATAGCTTCGGCACTATTGCAACGAATTACGTAATTCGTGAAATCGTAAGATACTGTAAAATTAATTAAAAAGGATTATCTGAAATATGACTTATTTTCAAAATAACTGTTATATCTTTGTTTAGATGGAAAATGTATAATTTCACGAGTTTTCAATACAATTCGTTATTTTAAAATATTTCATGAAATTGCTTTGAAAGTTTATTTTTCTGGTTGGCAACAACTTAGTGACGCCGATGAATGAATGCATTTAGCTTAACTTTTTCGATACTTTTAACAATGATAGCGTAGCTCATATTAGCAACTTTTCGCATATGCTGAATATTACTCTCATTGTATTGGGAAATGATCAGTGTCTTTTAAAAAATATGAAAATCCTAAAATTCTAAAATTCGAATAATTCAAGTTCTTATGTAAATTTCTCAAAAGTTCCATCTTGGTCTAGTTCGTATCACCACTAAAATTTCGAAGTCGGAAACTTTCGGAGGAACAGTACTTTTTCTATACAAATAATAATAGGAAGTTTAAATCGAGTTAATTCTCAAGTACAATGCATGAAATATATAAAGATTGACTAAAACAAACAATTTTATTTGTTACAACCAATACTGAGCAAAATATTTCAGCCGATTGCCCACAGTGTCGTTAGACAGATGGTTATTTAATTCAATAAATTTTGGATATTGAATTAATTTCGCACTAGAGCAATAGGTTATTCAAAAAATTGGGTGAAGGAACAGAGCTAGATACTTGCAGCGGAATTTGCTGTATATGATAATATATTATTAGATCCATAGTATATTATTGATCTCGATATTATTGATCATATAATATCATATAATATCATGTCATTGATCCCGATAATATATCATTGATCTAATTGCCTATAATAGTCTGGTTTCAATAATGATCTATTCATGATTTTAAGGGTTTCTTGGAGATCACGTCGTTGTTTTCTGTAACTTAGACAACAAGTAGAGTAAAACTTTTGACTTAGTATTTGTCGCGGAGCTTTTTTTTACGATTATGATGTATGGGTTTAACAAGAAACGAAATCTATTGCCATCATGGGTCAAACTAAAAATGTAGATAAAAGAACAGAGATGGAATAAATATGAAAGGTGACATTTTTTTTGTTCTTTAGAAAGAAAAGAAGAAACGAAACGGAAATAAATGACATATTTCAGTCTGCTTTTCTATCGAAATATGACAGACGAGTCGTACTTTTTTTCAACTCCTTCGCAGTCTATTTTCGTTAATCTTTGATCAAGAATAGATAACTAGAAAATAACTAGATTATAATTTATCATTCAAATACTATATAGTGAATGTAATAAAATAATATAATTAACATAAAAATATAATAGTACATTAAATACTGATTTTAATAGAGACTTGATTGCATGATTAATTGACTTAAATACTTCAATTTACTAAAAGAGCTTTCTACACTAGTTACTCTGTCTGGTATTATGAAAAGCATTTTCAAAGCAACCACTACATTAAAATTATTTATAAACTAGTATACCCTTTGCGCAATTTGCATTATTTTCGGTTGTAATTAATTATTTTAACGATAAAATATTTTGTATCAGGTCACTGTCAACATTGGTGTCATGGGATTGAACAAATTCATTTTATAGCTTTTCTAACTTGTCGTATTCCAAAACATTTATGCTTGTTATTTTTCTGAAATGAGTCATAATTTTTGGAATATTTATAAAACTCTCTTCAATTTGAACAAAAATTGTATCTATTATTACATAAAATAAAATATTCCTAAATTCTTCAGTCGGATCTGGAACCGAGTCATCTTTTGCTAATTTAGAAAATAATCGCTTTGTTTTTATCGAATTCGTTTTTGTGGAAAATTTTCTGAAATATTTAATCCGCGTGCTTTTATTTTTACTTTGCTAAATAAATCACAAATTTTCAGTTTTAAATCAACTACTTATTTACTGAATCAAAAATCATTGTTTTTTATATTAATAATTTATTGATTTTATTTATTTTGTGTAATATTAAAAACAGAATTTTTGAGCTTAAGAGAGTAGGAATGGTGTTGTAGGGATCATGCAGAGCGCATGAGGACGATGCATCAGGCAGCATTTGAAACGATCTGTGCTGTCCTCATTGGCAATAAGAACTGGTTTTAATGTTTTGAGACTGCAAGTTGTGTACACAGATTCCTTTGAGACCTACTCGACGGCGCTATGAACAATCGTCGGATTTAGATAGAGGCTGTATCATAGGTTTGCCGGTAGCTGGTGTGTCCAACAGACGCATTAGTCGTCATCTTGATCGAAGTGATGTGGTAGTTGCTCGGTGTTGGCCACAGTGGATCATAGAAAGCACATGTAACCGTCACAGAGGTTCAGAACGGCCCTGACAGATAACTTCTCGAGAGGATCATGCAGTCAAAAGGGGAGCCATGCTACACTAATGACGTCGACATCAGCCATCCGAAGAAATTTGCCATTCTCTATGCATCCCGTATCAAGGGATATTATTTAGAGGCGGATGGCAGAAGGTAGTATCAGATGTCGACGTCTATTAAGGCGCTTATCACTGACCCCTCAACATAGGCAGAGTCGTTTGAATCTGCCGAGCTCAACCAGCCTGGACAGTGTCTGATTAGAGGCATGTTGTCTTTAGTGGCAAATATCGCTTCTCTCTCTCAGTGCTGATGACTGTTGCATACGTGTGTGCAGGAGAACTGGTCAGCTTTCCAATCCGTATTTGTTGTCGAGAGGTACACGGTCATTATATGTGGTGGATAGTCTGGGGGAGCCATTTCGTGGGACAGCCAGTCTTTTGTAGTTGTCTTGCAAGTCATTTTGGCGGCTCGCTTGCACTTCGACTATATTCAGAAGCCAATTGTACTGCCTATGTTGTTAAGCAGTCCATGTTCCATTTACCAACAAGACAATGTGCGATGACATACAGCACAATTTTCTCAGCAATGTCTTTGAGAATTTAATACCACCCTATGGCCATCGAGGTTCCCATACATATCAGTTATCACCACCAGATCAAGCCTGGGACGGTAATGACAAAATTATCAGAATACCGCTGAATTAGCTGACCAGTTGTGGCAGAATCTTCGGCAGAGATGATTCTGCAGATTGACAACATAGGAAACTTCTTAATTGATTCTGTTGCAACAAATATCGGCTTGTATAGCTGCCATGGGAGGATTCACCACTTACTAAAATGCCAGTTTCATGTTGCCACCATTTCTTAATAAAACTGTTTTTTTCCTCCCAATTTGTAATCATTTTCATATGTCTTCAAACGATACATAAATGCCGAGCTTCCCGGCTGTAGCTCAATTTCTTATGGGGGGCATATATTTTTTTGCAATAGAGTGTGTTCAGTTGTCTGGCAGTTTCCTTTATTATTAAAATTAAAAGCCTAAAAGGTTGAGCATTTTCAGCTTGAATCGACCTGTCATGGCAGATACGAGCTGTCGTGAACCTGTTTCGGGCATTTTAGCATTTTTCAGGAGATAGTCAATACTTATAATAGCAGTAAGAAAATGAAGTGTGACGGAATATTAGATATGGGAATTTCTGGCGGATTCTGTAAGTATGAACTTGGCCATAGCAGTCTCATGAGGTCTGAGCTCAATCTTTCTGAAGTTTGATACATTGTACTTTTGATAACATTGTATTTTGATAACATTGAATTTTTCTTGATCTATTGAAAGTTCCTTAACATTGATTTTTTCTTGATCTATTGAATGCTCGTAAAATTTCGTCAAAAAGTAAACTTTCTTTCTTTCATTGCAAGAATCGTACCATTAACTATATTCCATGCAGAAGACTGCTAGAAAGCGTGAAAATGATCACGGATGATGGTATATTCAGTAGAAACGTGATTCTTTTGATACTGTATTTTCATTTTTGAAAGTAGATGACAACCTTAAGCAGATATTTTTACGACTATCTAAAATAGCTTCTCTACAACCTCAATGTCTTCGAGGGAAAACGACATTTACATGCAATTATTATTATTTGAAGTTCCGGGTTGGTTGATTATGGCAACAAATTAGGCAAACTTGTGTATACTTATCGAGTTATCTCCAACTTGACAATTTTTTGCGAGTTCTGAAAACATGTCGAATTTGGTAAATGGATTGAGAAATTCACGAGTTATGTTGATTCCTTTAGAACTTTTTACAGAGGATATATTATAAGATGTTCATCGTTGAGTTGCATCATCGTTTAGAATATTTTATACCAGATATTGAATAAGTGAAGCATCCGTACTCTTAAATTCTTAAGTATCGAAATATCTTCAATAATAAAAAAAAGTTTTTCATGATTTCGTCCTCTATTGTTTGTGTACTTGGTGGTATTTAATTCAAATTTTCTATTACTTATCGCAGCATATAAAAATGCGATATGTAAGAAAGTTAATACCGACTTCTGTCAAAAGTAAAAATAACCATTACATTTCAGTTAACATCGTTCGTTATATGAAATCAATGCTTTCAGTCAACGAAAAAATTGGAATTTGACAGAATAAATTCAAAAATATGTTCTATGTTTCGATATAAATGCTTCTTGATGAATCGAACTTGTTTACCAGTTTTATTTGTGCCAACACTATATGTATTTGTTGTACACTCCGACAATGCTCAAAATGTAAATTTGGCGAAGATCTATATCCTGAGACAATGATATAAAGCGACTTTATGGTAATCCATTATTTGCGGGCGATCATGGCGTATGGGTTCCATAGAAATGGCAGAACGAAACCTCAGTTATTCCGGGTCAAGGAAGAGAAGTAGATAAAGAAATCCAGACGGATTGAAAGAAACGAGGTGGGTGAGATTGCATTGTCCTAGCGGTAAATGGAAGAAACGAAACTGGGATTAATATCTTTTTCCTCCAAGTCTTTATCTACTTGGAAAAGAAATATGAAAGAGCCCATGTTTATAACTCTACTTATTCAATGCCAGTTCTATTCATTGTTTTATCCACTCATTGTTCATTTTAGTCACATTTGCTTTTGGTGATTAATTATGGGCTTCAGAAAGTCAACATAAAACGGCGAGGTTAGAGAGAAAAGCATATTAAAAATTGAATTAAAGCAAAATCAAGATGCAAAATGAGTTAGAACAGCAAGAAAAGTCCCTTAATATGAGAATTAGGAAGTGAAACTGAGTTTTACACTAACGGCTGTTCAAAGAGAGGTTGGTGTAAAACTTTCTTGACAACTTGCAAGAGTCAATGAGAATGGTTTTATTTGTGTTCACAAAAACATTCTCTACTTCGTAAAAGTATATCTAATTATTTTACAACAAATAAAGTTTAAGGAATGTTCTTGCGTTAATACAATTTCAAAAGAACTAGCAATGCCGCTTATTTCCGATACAGGGAATTTTCTGTTCTTTCTCTAGTAATGTCATTTCTCATAGTCATTAAATGTTGGTATTCTTAGTTAGTTTACTGTGATACAGTGTGAATATGAACATTACAAAATATAGGCTTTACGAATAGAACACATATTGTTATCTACAGATGCAAAAACAACAGGCTAACACCAAGGCCCAGATAGCAGTTTTATTACCAGTTCTGAGACACTAGTTTTTATAATGGGACGGATAATAATTTACTGCCCAAGTTATAAAATTTGATCACCTCGTAACATGTGCGCTTTATGGCACAAACAAGACTTCAATGCAAAAGGAGATGTCCAATGGAGATTAACATAAGTTCCACCCACAAAACTGGAATCGATGACAGAACAAATCGCCAAAGTCAATGAGCAGAATGGGGAAAATACAGAGTACCTCATACTAGAGTTTGCGAAAAAGATGGATACCTGACTTACTGTTGACATAAAATGACGTACAGAGACTTGAGAAGACTTTCTTACGAATAACATGGCATTATACTTTCTTACGAAGTACATTACAATTACCTTGATTCTAATAAGTCGGTGCGTGCTTCTGTCAGTATAAAAACAGTAGTGTGACGATGAATGTCATGAATCAAATGTGTAGTATCGAGAATTTTGTTGCTGTTGAGACATAGACCGTCCGACCTAGCAGAAAGGTGTAAGGTAACCGTTTGGACGGCCGGGAAGTGCCATCCAATTTAGACTGGAACCCAGTGGGGGAGGCATCCACAGGGACCGTACCCTCCTTCTCTTACCAACAACCTCTCGGAAGGACTTACGGATCCACTTGTTTAACGTGATCGTACTCCGCATGAACACGGCGGCAGTTGTGGCAGCGTGCAAATCCAGCGCGCAAACCACTGGGCTACCGCGCCCTAAATTTGCCAACAGCACGCGGTGTTCCCTGGTGGTCACTCACCCAAGTACTAACCGCGCCCGATGCTGCTTGACTTCGGTGATCTAACGAGAACCGGTGTTTTCAGCACGGTAGGGCCGTTGAAGTATCGAGAATGTGTGCTTCTAGAAAAAATGCGTTTGAGAACGTCAGATGAGTGGACAGAGTCCAGGCTCAACAAGTGACATATCAAGGATGAATCTGGTAACCATTTACATAAACATTTTGAGGAAAAATTTTGAAGACTCAGTAGTCAGTGTACTAAATTAATAGTATTCGTACTGTATCACAACACGAAAACAGCTCTAGTAACTATTATGTTAATAATTGATAATATTGGTAAATAAGATTTAATGATAAAATTAATGATAATTAATAAAGTTTTGTTTAAGCAATGTAATGTATGTTTATTGGTTAAGTGAAATTGATTTTATGCTATTAATCAAGTTGCTTTTTAGAAGACACACCGGACAACATAATTAATTATGGTGGTAATTATCACTTCGACAATGTACAAAAGTTGATTATTAACGGCCAATTCTAATCCCATAATTAAGCCCACTAATGTGTTATCTTCTTTATATGCCACATTTACATTTATGTTCTATATCAGAATCTATCGTCTTAATCGTATTTAGATTGTTTATAATAATATTGACTTCAGCGCATCATAATATGAATTGATGTATGTTGTTGTTGTTGAGACCCAGACCGTCCGACCTACCAGAAAGGTGTAAGGTAACTGTAGGGACGGCCGGGAAGTGCCACCCAATTTAGACCGGAACCCAGTGGGGGAGGCATCCACAGGGACCGTACCCTCCTTCCCCTACCACCACTGAACACGGCGGCATTTGTGGCAGCGTGCAAATCTAGCGCGCAAACCACGGGGATACCGCACCCGAGATGGCCAACAGCACGCGGCGTTCCGAGGTGGTCACCCACCAAGTACTAACCGCGCCCGATGCTGCTTGACTTCGGTGATTGTAATATGTTGAATTGATGTATGTAAAAAAGCATTGTTATTACAGCTGTAAGTCGTATAAAATGCTTTGTTGTCTTAACAATGTAAAGAAACATATCGACATATCTAAAACAAGACGTTTTAAATGTAATGTGCAAAACTATTAAAATTTTAATACCTAATTTCAATATAACATAAATACTATTTTTGGTAAGTTAATTCACATTATTGTAATAAATATGATAAGAATTTTCCTTAAATAATTTTATTTCTAACTTTGATTTTTAATGATTTAATATTTAGTTACTTTAATTTTAATTTAATATTATTATATACATGTATTACAATTTAATGTAGTATTAAATATATTTTAGTTATATTTAAACAGTTAATTAATAAATCCATTTTATTAATAGCGCCAAATTTTAATTTGGTCATTTTTTATAACAAGTCTGTTATTCTAAAAATGATAATTATAGAGTTGCCAAGGACACAGATTTTCTGGTGTTTCTATTTTTGTTTGCCATAGTTTGTCAGGGGGAGAATGTGAGACCAAGAGACATTTATGTAGTGTTAAAGTACAAAGATTTACGATATATACTAAGCAAGACAAAAACGCAGAGTCGTAGGCACCAGGTTTAGGACTGTCATGGCCCACGAGGTCATGAAAGCAATAAATAAAGGCACTTAGTAAATTACAGGTGTGGTTGGGTCAGAAAATCTTCTGGAGGCCAAAGCTGAAACCATGCAGATTGGTTAACAAATCAGCTAATAAAAAAGTGATGCTCCCCTGAAGATAACCAATGAGATACGGAGGGCGTATCTGGACCTCAGGCGAAAAGATGTGACAGCACGCAGAAAAAGTTCAACAGAAAAAAGTCAATTATACAGATATTCAGACATAGTGTAATTGTCAATATATTCAGTCTATAGTCAATATTCAGAAATGGTGTAACAGTCTATATTGAGAGATGGACAGATGCAGTCAATATTCAGACAGATAGAGAAAAAGTCACTAAAGAATGACCAGCTGAAAAGGTTGTGCTTTCAAATTGAGGACAAGCAATAATGGCCAAGTTGCAATAGCGTTCGGTACTTCGAGTGTGTTTGAGTGTCTTGACAAAAGGCAATGAATGCAATCCAACATGTAGTGCAATGTCTAAGACGACAAAAAAGGTATGTACCAATCTACATTAAATTTAGGTCTATATGATTTTAGACAAATATATTCCTGTTCTCACACATCCAGTGTTTTTATATTAAATATATATATAATTAAAGTAAGTTATTCATAATTGTGTATGTGTAATAAATAATGTTAACTTTAAAGTTTAAAATGGTGAAAGTTAATTGTGAAGTATGTTAATATAATTATATTTTAAGAACTTGCACAAAAAATTTATGCTGGTTTAATGAAGCAACTATGTAGTGTACGGTTATGCGATTTACGATCTAATTAAGAATAATAAGTCAACCCAAAGATTTAATTACTATGTATAAAGGAAAAAACTTCAATGTTCACTTTCTTTCACAACAGATACTTTTAAATACGATACTTTTGTAATAGGATACTTTTCTAACTGACTTCATCTAAACATCTAAATGCTTAATTAATTAAATATGCTATATATTTTTTATATTTTTACTGTGGATATTGTTGACTTTCATATAATTTAATTCCCTTGTTAAATATTACATAGCTTTTCTTATGTATTTTTCCTTTAAGTTATTTTATTAGAAATTGTATTTGTACTTCTCAGTTATCCTTGTTATCCTTTCTTACACTATATAGTTTTAATAAATTCTGCGTCCTCATTGTTAAAATTCCTATAATTTTTTAAATGGCAGTAAACTTGGGATGCAAGTTTTTAATATATAAATCTATTTGCTTACCTTACTTTTAATTAATTTTTATAACACACACACACACACACACACACACACACACACACACACACACACACACACACACACACACATATATATATATATATATATCTGTGTGTGTGTGTGTGTGTGTACGGCGTATGTATACAGTATGTATATGTATATATTACATATATACATATATATAATACTTTACATATATATTGCATATTCCGACACTAAAAAGGAACTCTCAAACAGACTGTTCCTAATCCTTTTCTCGGATGAGTATCGTTCTCTGTTTCCATAGAAATCCTCATATGTGCTAAATTCGAAGTCTATGCAATATTCAGTCGAAGTAAAGAAATAAAGAAACTGAGATGAAGAAAGGAACAAGAGACTGAGGCTTCTTTATCCCAGGGAAAAGTCGATGGAACGGAACTGGGATCAATAACTTTTTCCGGGAGTATTTATCTGCATGGATAAAAATTATAAATCAAAGTATTTGCTCTGACTCCCCCAATGTGCGGTATTTCTACTGTGTCCTTATATTGCTCCAAAAAAAGATTGCTCTTTAAAAGGAAATAAACTATTTTCCTATGACGTAACATCAGACATAATTACTATTCTATAACGAATAAGAATGTTATCAATCCTACAATTTATGTCTCGCGATGGTTACCAGGCACGTAGCCAGGGGAGGGCCTCAAAGGGCTGAAGCCCCCCCCCCCCCCCCCGAAATCTAATCTAAAAAAAAAGAAAGAAATCTCCAGTCACGAATGAAACTTGACGTTCAACTCTGTGTCAGTTTCCAATTTTCATCAATGTAAAGCACCTTTTCAGTTCAAAAAATGAAATATTCTATTATTTGTTTTTTAACATGCTGCCCGTAGGCAGTTTATAGTTATTGCGTTCTTATTTTAGCAGCAGTGGAATTGCCTTAATTATAATACTATCGTCCCCTAAAATTCTCCTTAGTTTACAATCGCCGCTAAGAGAGGTGTATGCTTGAAACTTGATAAGTTTTTTTTACCCCTCACTAGCGCCGACTTCGTGGGGGGGGGGGGGGGGGTCCACTCCGGGGTTCGAGCCCTCACGGCCCACGCAGAACCGAATTGCAGATGAATGTTATTTTGTTTTGTTTTGCCATAGACTGGCCTTGAGAGTTGGTCCCACGGGCCCCCATGCAGATTTTCAAAACCCGGCGTTTATATTACCCCTAGTGTTTCGTGCTATTTTGAAATGTTTCTAGGATCTCACTTCTATATAATAAAAGGCAATGTCAGTGTGTGTGTCTTATACACTATAGGCTTATAGACCGCGCGTCGTAGAGCTAAGAAATTTGGCAATCGGAGACCCTGGCGGGAGGGGGGAAGGTGACTAGTGAAAACCGATTTTTAAAATTTGAATTATTTTTTTTTGTTATTTAATACGCCGTAGAAAAAAAAATCACACGATCGGAGAGAGCAGTCAATTGCGAGTAAAAATATATCAATTTCAAATCTCAATTTCAATTTCTAAAATTTTTTAAAGATTTTAAAACAAAAGTCACTTTCGGCTCAAGAAAATGAACTTTTGTTTCTAAATCCTCGCATCCGAAAAAGTACCCATAATTTCGACTAATAATTTACAATTTTAAAAAGCTCAAAAGGTCTAGCTTTCTTACAAGCCCAATCGTGCCAAGAAATAATTATAAATAGCAGCCCGATCCTGATTTTAAAAAAATAATTATTTTAAATTTCTTGGCGATTTCTCGGGAAGTTCCGACCGACTTCCCACTAACCCTGCGCGCGCAACCGGGGACGTCACGCCGTTTCCATGGAGATTGTGAATCGGATCGGGTTATTTTAAATGATGGAATTAAGAGCTTAGCATATGGTCATTATAAAACTTAAATGACTCAATTATGGTGGATTAAATTGTGGTGATGTATTGTATACATCGGGTGAAATTATTATATTTATATTTTAAATGATGGAACGATATGGATATTTTAAATGGATGTTTTAATTTATGGATATTTCAAATGGATATTTTAAAGGGATATTTTAATTTATGGATATTTTAAATGGATATTTTAATTTTATGGATATTTAAAATGATTGAACGATGGAATGAGGATGATGGAATCAGAAGTCCTTTCGAGAGATTGGTGGTAGGGGAAGGAAGGTACGGTACCTGTGGATGCCTCCCCCACTGGATTCCGGTTTAAATTGAGTGAATAAAAAGAAAGTTATTGAGATTGTCAGGGAGGGCGCGGCAGCCCAGTGGTTAGCCAGCGAGAGCATTCAAACGAGAGCATTCAAAAAAGAAAAATTCAGGAAATATTTAATTCTGCTTCGCACCTTGCAGAGGTAGTGTTCCAAACTGAATTGAAGATTTCAAGACTCACATTAAAGCAAACAACACGTGCAAATCCTCCAAATACTTCTGTTGAAGAATACTACAGGGTGACTATCTTCATTCCTTGTGTTGATAGTCTGATTCAAAATTTACATGATAGATTCGTTTCAAATGAGGATATTCTACTAAGTTTTCAGATACTTCTTCCTGGTTTTACTTCTGTTGATGACACAAGCAAGTTGGAAAATCTGTCTCCATATTTCGACGATAAAATATCACTCTCAAAACTGAAAGCTGAATATGAACTGTGGTGTTGTTGTTGAGACCCAGACCGTCCGACCTACCAGAAAGGTGTAAGGTAACTGTATGGACGGCTGGGAAGTGCCACCCAATTTAGACCGGAACCCAGTGGGGGAGGCATCCACAGGGATCGTACCCTCCTTCCCCTACCACCAACCACTCGGAAGGACTTACGGACCCACATGTTTAACGTGATCGTACTCCGCATGAACACGGCGGCATTTGTGGCAGCGTGCAAATCTAGCGCGCAAACCACGGGGATACCGCACCCGAGATGGCCAACAGCACGCGGCGTTCCGAGGTGGTCACCCACCAAGTACTAACCGCGCCCGATGCTGCGTGACTTCGGTGATCTAACGAGAACCGGTGTTTTCAGCACGGTACGGCCGTTGGCCGGCATGAACTGTGGTGTTGAAGACCCAGACCGACCGGCTCGTCAGCAAGGACATGAGCAACCGATTAGTCGGCCGGATGAACTGTGGTGTGAAAGAGTTTTAAATATTGACACCAACATTGAGGTCTTGAAAGTGTTAGAGCATTGTAATGGTACCTACTATTGTACAATCAGGTACCTCCTTACTGTCTTGGCTACATTACCAGTAACAACTGCTAGTGTAGAAAGATCCTTTTCGACACTGAAAAGAGTGGAAACTTTGCCCCGTAGTGTAATGAGTGATGACAGACTGAGTGCACTTGCCGTGATTTCAATTCACCCCAACATTACTGTGGAACCGGATAAGATTATAAATATTATGGCAGGGAAAATGTCGAGGAGATTGCTTCTGTAGCAAATAACAAGAAAGATCAATCATGCTTAAAGCATTGATTATGAAACACTTTCCAACTTCAATGCAATTTTATTTAAACATGTCTAAAATGCAATACATTCCTCGGTAATATTTTAAAACTTATCACAATACTACATTAATTTATTATATTTGAAACCTTAAACCCTCATCGAAAAAAATTAACTTCATTCAAATGACGGCATTAAAGTATAAATTGCCTGGTTTAAACATCTCTAAAATTTGATACATTCCTCGGTAATAATTTTAGAATTATCATAATACTACGATAATTTATTATATTTGAAAACTTCATCGAAAACAACTGAAATTGATTCAAATGACGTCATAAAAAAATAACACGCCTGGCTCTCTCTATAAAAGCAATATTTCATTCATAAATAATTCCCCCATTCATGTCATTCATCAGAATACTATAATAATTTATTTTATTTAAAAATTAAGACCATGGAGCTACAAAAAAGTTAACTCTATGCTTAAAACTTCATCGAAAAATATCGTCCTTCTCTTTCTACAATCAATGAATACTTCATTCATATCAGCTAAGCACACTCCATGGACTAAATGATTTTGTGTTAAAGAATTACAGCGATTCTAATACAACTCATTCTACATATTTTGCTGTTTACATTTTACATAGGTGAAAAATAGGCTTAATAGTAGAAATAATCATATTTGATGAGCATTTAAACTGAAATATATTGTCATTGCGTTGTTTCAGTATGTAGATGCACAGAATTTAGGCAGAAATAAAGTAGTTTTAGGATGGATACAACACTCAATATGAATTAAAAAGAACTTTAAAAATCACGATTTTGACACAAGATGGATGCCATATATCATTTTGAAGTGGGTCATGTGATCGTGTCATATCATGGACACGTGATCGCTTCATATAAAAGGTGTTATTATTATTTTAATTTTTATTTAGAAAGCTACTGAATATATTTCGCTGAATTTTTTTTTATATATTTTATGGAACAATTTGAATACTGCCTAAAATTTTCGAAGCAATTTGTGAATTTTAAATCCGCTTAAAAAATGCTTGAAAAATTAGGTCCCATAGGGTTCAATGTATTCCATTTTTTCAACCCGGGTTCAATCCAAAACTAATTGGGTGATATTATTCATTTATATTCCCATAGGTCCTACAGACCGTCTGAACAACATACTAAAATTTCATTTTGATTAAGCCATTTTTACGGCAGTTATCGTGCTAACGGACAGACAGACAGACAGACAGACAGACCGGTGTTTTCAGCACGGTACGGCCGTTGGCCGGCATGAACTGTGGTGTTGTTGTTGTTGAGACCCAGACCGTCCGACCTACCAGAAAGGTGTAAGGTAACTGTTTGGACGGCCGGGAAGTGCCACCCAATTTAGACCGGAACCCAGTGGGGGAGGCATCCACAGGGACCGTACCCTCCTTCCCCTACCACCAACCTCTCGGAAGGACTTACGGACCCACATGTTTAACGTGATCGTACTCCGCATGAACACGGCGGCAGTTCTGGCAGCGGCGAGAATCGCGCGCTAACCACTGGGCTGCCGCGCCCGAAAAGAGCCAACAACACGCGGTGTTCCCAGGTGGCTGAACTGTGGTGTGAAAGAGTTTTAAATATTGACACCAACATTGAGGTCTTGAAAGTGTTAGAGCATTGTAATGGTACCTACTATTGTACAATCAGGTACCTCCTTACTGTCTTGGCTACATTACCAGTAACAACTGCTAGTGTAGAAAGATCCTTTTCGACACTGAAAAGAGTGGAAACTTTGCCCCGTAGTGTAATGAGTGATGACAGACTGAGTGCACTTGCCGTGATTTCAATTCACCCCAACATTACTGTGGAACCGGATAAGATTATAAATATTATGGCAGGGAAAATGTCGAGGAGATTGCTTCTGTAGCAAATAACAAGAAAGATCAATCATGCTTAAAGCATTGATTATGAAACACTTTCCAACTTCAATGCAATTTTATTTAAACATGTCTAAAATGCAATACATTCCTCGGTAATATTTTAAAACTTATCACAATACTACATTAATTTATTATATTTGAAACCTTAAACCCTCATCGAAAAAAATTAACTTCATTCAAATGACGGCATTAAAGTATAAATTGCCTGGTTTAAACATCTCTAAAATTTGATACATTCCTCGGTAATAATTTTAGAATTATCATAATACTACGATAATTTATTATATTTGAAAACTTCATCGAAAACAACTGAAATTGATTCAAATGACGTCATAAAAAAATAACACGCCTGGCTCTCTCTATAAAAGCAATATTTCATTCATAAATAATTCCCCCATTCATGTCATTCATCAGAATACTATAATAATTTATTTTATTTAAAAATTAAGACCATGGAGCTACAAAAAAGTTAACTCTATGCTTAAAACTTCATCGAAAAATATCGTCCTTCTCTTTCTACAATCAATGAATACTTCATTCATATCAGCTAAGCACACTCCATGGACTAAATGATTTTGTGTTAAAGAATTACAGCGATTCTAATACAACTCATTCTACATATTTTGCTGTTTACATTTTACATAGGTGAAAAATAGGCTTAATAGTAGAAATAATCATATTTGATGAGCATTTAAACTGAAATATATTGTCATTGCGTTGTTTCAGTATGTAGATGCACAGAATTTAGGCAGAAATAAAGTAGTTTTAGGATGGATACAACACTCAATATGAATTAAAAAGAACTTTAAAAATCACGATTTTGACACAAGATGGATGCCATATATCATTTTGAAGTGGGTCATGTGATCGTGTCATATCATGGACACGTGATCGCTTCATATAAAAGGTGTTATTATTATTTTAATTTTTATTTAGAAAGCTACTGAATATATTTCGCTGAATTTTTTTTTATATATTTTATGGAACAATTTGAATACTGCCTAAAATTTTCGAAGCAATTTGTGAATTTTAAATCCGCTTAAAAAATGCTTGAAAAATTAGGTCCCATAGGGTTCAATGTATTCCATTTTTTCAACCCGGGTTCAATCCAAAACTAATTGGGTGATATTATTCATTTATATTCCCATAGGTCCTACAGACCGTCTGAACAACATACTAAAATTTCATTTTGATTAAGCCATTTTTACGGCAGTTATCGTGCTAACGGACAGACAGACAGACAGACAGACAGACAGACAGACAGACAGACAGACAGAATGAACAAAGTCATAAACACTTTTCAACTTTGTTGTAAAGTGTTAAAAATTGTCGATCTACGATTGAGCTCGTATGGCAGTTAATTCGTTGTTGGAATTTGAATAAGTAAAATATAAATAAAATACGTAAATTATAACTTTCCACCTTCAAAGTTTTTATAATTATAGGTGTCTGTGGTAATAAATTTTTAATTTAAAAATACTGCAGTAATTAATTTTACTTCCTTAGATTAAATAATTGAGGTGTAACAAGTTTAAGTTGTAATATATAAAAATCAAAATGAAAATGAAATTAAAAAAAATCTGATCTGGGCTACACATGACTTTCCTTATATAATGATGTGAATTTACTACTTTTACAGTAAAAAAAATAAGATTTTCTTATAGTACAGACTTATATTCTTTTCAAAATATTGAATTTTCCACAATTAGTCGTCATTCATTTTAATTGATTTAGCGTTATTTTTATCCATTTGGCGAGATTTTCGTTAATTTGGAAACATTTAAAAAAGTCGCCAAGTTAACGACATTTCGCCAAATTCGTCGCCAACATCTCGCCCAGCTTTATGGACGGAGAAATAAGCCATTCTTATAGCATATAAATGACTATTGGAGGTTAAATGCAAAAGTATTACTCAAATTATTTTTTCTCATGAATGGAACGAGGTAGATCCACGAGAATGATGCCATCCAATTTATCGCATGATATTACATATGAAAAGTGAACATATTTCTCAATAGTTAATACTTTTTTTAATTTATGGGATTGTTTGATAAATTTATTTGAAAAATGTGCAATATCTCGAGAACGGTTCATGCTAGCGTTCTAAAGTTTATGTCAATCGTTTTCTAAAGAAAAATTACAAAAGAAATGTCTGTTTGCGTAATTTTATTAAAGGCTTTGATTTTTTGATGATTTTTTCAAAATTTCACTCGAAAATTTAGAGGTGTTCTGAACATTTGATTATGTTTAAAAACAATAGGCTTTCAGTATTCACGGATTGTGATTTTTGTACCAAATTTCATTCGAATCGCTCCATTCGTTCGTGAGATATCGTCTCCACAGACTCACTGACACACACACATATACTTTCACACACAGACATCACCTCAAAAATGTTTGATTCGTGATCAGGGATACTTGAAACGTGCTCTTCCGCCGAAAACTCGAATTCGAATTTTCGACCCCGTCACAATACTTTCCTTATACATTATGTATATAAGGACAGTAAAAAATAACGGCAAGTGGGCGGGGGAGGGGGGTCACAGCTCGGCACTAATTGAAAAAGTTAACGCTAGAAAGGTAAAAGTCCATTACGGTTTCAAGCATAAGGTTCAGCCCCCCCCCCCCCCCCTAAATGAAATCCTGGCTCAGGCCCTAGTTACTTGGTGAAAATCATATATAAAATATTTTGTAAAGAAGTCACAGGAAAAGTATTCAGGAAAAGTATTAGTATTAAAGCAAGTATTAAGTTACAAATGGATTATGTGAATCATAATTTGTATAGAAATAAAGATGTGCCTTTTTAACTTTATTTGGAAATACGTATCCAATCCTTGACCAAATATGACTATCGGGGTCAAGAAATCAGCGGGGCCAATTCACAAAAACTATTAATGTAAGCAAACAATAATTAACGTGTAAGCAGTTATTCACCCAGTGAATACATTTGTTAAAAGGTGGAATGACCGGGTGTAGAGCTCAAATCTGAAGTTTATCATAGAATACTGTTTGTTGATTTAATTCTGAATGAAGTACTTAACCACCAACAGCTAACTTTTTTGATTTGACACGTTGACTTAAAGTGTAGTTACACATGTGCTTCATATGTCTTTCCTTCTTACCGTCCAATTTAGACCGGAACCCAGTGGAGATGGCATCCACAGGGACCATACCCTCCTTCCTCTGCCACCAACTTCTCGAAAGGACTTTCGGACCCACAGATTTACCATATCTGTATTCTGCGTACATACGAGGATGGTTTGAGCAGATCCAAGAATCGAACTCTGGTCCTCCGAGTGCAATCCCCATGTTTTAACTGCTGGGCTGCTTTAACGCCCGTGCTCCGTATGTCTAGTTATCGTGCCACTCACTATACTAATGCTTCCAAGAATGCACAGTGCTCTGATAATGTTAGGTTCTCAATAATAAACACCTTAAAAGACTCCTACAGTGATATCCTGTTTATGCGGTTGCCTCCCATTAGCGCATGGTGATACTGAATGATATATAGAAGAAAGTAAATGCCTTTGGATAATCGACAGGCTGGTGATGCATTTCTGACTGATCTCAATATCGCACGACCATCGTGGTCATCTGCTGTCCTATATCCTTTTTGTCATATGTCATGCCGGATCTACTGCAAGCATGGCCTTACTATGCCAGCATTGTCTTACCATGCCGGCATAGTCTTACTCTCCTATATCTACGATCAAGGTAACGGCTGATACATTTTGCAGACCACCAGTCTTTCCTTAAACCTAGTATACGTTAGCTCTCTCTCAACACGTGCACTTGTTCTTACTGACGTCGATCGTTTTGCATCAGTGTATATGCTTCACAATATTATTTAACCTTTTGCTTACGGGTGGGACAGCGTCCATCCCAAACAAAGAACCCCTCAAAAAGACAGGTATTTGACATACCATATCCCAAACAGTTCGATCTCCCTTTGCGGACATTGACGTCCTTGGACGCCAATGTCTGTCAAATACCTGTCTTTTTGGGAGGTTCTTTGTTCGGAATGGACGCTGTCCCACCCGTAAGCAAAAGGTTAAATAGTTGGTATTTGATGAAAAAGTATATCTGCGATAAAAGAAAATCTAATGATACTACTATCGCTATGCTAGGATGTTTATTGTAATTTTGAAAAAATCGAGTCATTTAACATGCAATGCAACTACTTCAAGCCTCCATATGTTAAATAAAGTGAAGGAGAAACTTTGAATTTGCAGTAATTTTTAATACGTTTTAATTTAACACATATTGCGTCATTAAAGAAAATGTTAAAATTTACATGTAAAGTAAAAGATATGTCATACATTTGCCCATATTTCAGAGCAGTTTAGGAATCTGTGCCGATTCCATTTGTGAAATTAATAAATTATTACGAGCAATTAACATTAAATATTCAATCTAAATTAAAGCAAAACATGAAATATAAATTTAAAAATAATTATAATACATTTATTTTCGTAATACATTAAAAGAATAAAAGTAGGCTTTTCACCAGACGAGATTTTAATGTCATTATCTTTAAATAATTAAATATTTCAGCTTTCTTTGCTTGACTGTTTTCAATTGAAGAAAATATAATTTTATTACCTAAATGGAAAAGGCTAAGGCAATGATAAGCACATTAATGAAATGACTTCCATTGAGCCAAATGTAATGAGATTTATCTGAAGAAACAGCGTCAAAAATATTAATGAAACAGAACTCATATTAATGCTTTTCGATAAATCGAGTTCTGTAAGATGTATTTCTAATAATATATTTGTAATTTCTGAAATTATTTAGTACGTATTGTCGTTTGTTTATTACGGTTTTGATAAAGCTAGTTTATTTTTAATTTTTCGATAATTCATTTATAGAGAAATTGTTGTTTGCCGAACATGTTCCACATTTTGATGGATGAACACATTTTCAGATTTCCCGAAGCCATTTTGGACACGTATTAATGCGGTTTGTAAATGCGTACATCTCAATGAGTTGTGTTTACGAGATTTCAAGAATTTTTTCTAGCACTGTAAAAGTTTATGTGCAGATCTATAAGCTGGGTATAATTATCAGTAATTTTGTAATATAATGTAATATCAATCATTTCGAGATATATTTCACTCACTCTATCATAAAGTTTCTCTTAAATGAATCGTGAAAACTTCTAAGCAGAGGAGCCAATGAATAAAAAGTGTATGTATATGAAAGATATAATTATGAACAAGAAATATAAATCATGCATAAAGCATTAATTATGAAACACTTTCCAACTGAATTACAATACATTCAACGCTGATATTTTTAAAATTATCACAGTACTAAAATAATTTATTATACTTAGAAACTTAACAATAATGCTATTAATAACAGTACTTCTGTATGTAAAATCAATGGATATTTCATTCATATCCCTTATATTCCAGACTCCATAGCTAAATAATTTTGCGTGAAAAAAATTCTTATACAACTCATCTTAAAATCGCTGGATTTGTTTACATTCTGCATGCTAAATTAGGCTTCGTTGTAGGAATAAGTTTAGTCATCATTTAAATTAAAAAATATTGTAATTGCATTGGTACACAATTTAGATGCACAGATAATATGAAAAAATAAAGCGGTTTTGTGAAGGATGCAACACTAAATATAAATATAAACTATCTTTAAATATAATATTACACAGGGGAAAAATGGATGCCATATTTAACACATTACAACAAAGTTGAAAAGTGTTTATGACTTTGTTCATTCTGTCTGTCTGTTCGTTAGCACGATAACTGCCGTAAAAATGACTTAATCAAAATGAAATTTTAGTATGTTGTTCAGACGGTCTGTAGAACCTATGGGAATATAAATGAATAATATCACCCAATTAGTTTTGGATTGAACCCGGATCGAAAAAATGAAATACATTGAGCCCTATGGGACCTAATTTTTCAACATTTTTTAAGCGGATTTAAAATTCACTAATTGTTTCGAAAATTTTAGGTAATATTCAAATTGTTCCATAAAATATATAAAAAATAATTCAGCGAAATATATTCAGTAGTTTTTTAAATAAAAATTAAAATAATAATTACACCTCTTATATGAAACGATCACGTGACCATGATATAAAACGATCACATGACCCACTTCAAAATGATATATGGCATCCATCTCGTTTCAAAATCGTGATTTTTTTAAGTTCTTTTTAATTCATATTGAGTGTTGTATCCGTCCTAAAACTACTTTATTTTTGCTTAAGTTTTAAGCATCTACATACTGAAACAACGCAATGACAATATATTTGAGTTTAAATGCTCATCTAAATTTGATTATTTCTACAACTAAGCCTATTTTTCACCTATGTAAAATGTAAACAGCAAAATATATAGAATGAGTTGTATTAGAATTCCTGTATTTTTTTAACACAAAATAATTTAGTCCATGGAGTCTGCATGGCTGATATGAATGAAATATTAATTGATTTCATAAAGAGACGGACGATTTTTTTCGATGAAGTTTCAAGCATAGAGTTTAATTTTTTGTAGCTCCATGGTCTTAAACAAAATATTTAAATAAAATAAATTATTATAGTATTGTGATGAATGTAATGAATGGGAGAAAGTTATGAATGAAATCCTGTTTTTATAGAGAGATCCAGGCGTGTTATTTTTTCTATGACGTCATTTGAATTAATTTCAGTTGTTTTCGATGAAGTTTTCAAATATAATAAATTATCGTAGTATTATGATAATTCTAAAACTATTACCGAGGAATGTATAACATTTCAGAGATGTTTAAACCAGGCAATTTATATTTCAACGCCGTCATTTGAATGAAGTTCATTTTTTTCGATGAAGGTTTAAGTTTTCAAATATAATAAATTAATGCAGTATTGTGATAAGTTTCAAAATATTACCGAGGAATGTATTACATTTTAGACTTGTTTAAATAAAATTGCATTGAAGTTGGAAAGTGTTTCATAATCAATGCTTTAAGCATGATTGATCTTTCTTGTTTATTTTGAAATGGGTCACGGGATCTCTTCATATAATATGGATGTAATTATTATTTCTATTTTTATTTAAAAAAACTACCCAACATATTTTGCTCAAATTTTTTTACACATTTTACGTGAAAATATGAATATGTCCTAAAAGTTTAGAAGCAATTTGTGAATTTTAACTCCACTTAAAAAATATTTGAAAAATTAGGTTCCATACGATTTAATGCATTTCAGCTTTTTTACCCGGGTTCAATCCAAAACGAATTGGGTTGTATTATTTATTTTATTCCCAGGCATCCAGGGCACTTTCTAAACAAGATACTAAAATTTCATTTTAATAAAGTCATTTTTATGGCAGTTATCGTGCGAACGGACAGACAGGCAGACAGAATGACCAAAGTTAAACGCTTTTCAGCTATATTGGAAAGTGTTAACAAATGTTTTTTCTTTAACAGTTTTTTACAGGGGTTTTTTACATGTGAACAATGCAATACACTGCTTAGGAACCAACACTTTAGGGAATAGAATAATATATGTATTTTTTCATTAAATTTAATTTGCAATTGTTTGCGTTAAATTTTTATTTTCTGGTTAAACGTTGCAATACTCTTCATACGAGCTAGCACTTAATGGAATGGAACTAGTACTATGTGGTTATCAAAATTATGGAATATACTCCTTAATGAAAACATTTTCTTTTTTTTTACAACCTGGAGTTAGTTCTACACTAGTAATGGGATTCTGATGGATCTGGAAATCTTCTCTACCTCATAACTTTTGCAAAATGAAAAACAGATCGAGAAGATTGTGTTTGTACCATTACAGATATTTTACGGCAGATTTATCAGTCAACTGCAACTCGAAAACCATTCTCGAGAATGGTTTACGATGCTGAAATTCATCAAGATACTTGCAAAAGGAAGCTATTTATGTTTGAATTATTCATCATTTTGTAAATTTAAACATCTCATGTGGGCAGAATAGGACTTAACCCTGACATTATACAAAATAATACACGAAATGAATACGTATTTCCAATTTCATTGAACAGATGATGGTTTTATCTCCGTCACAATCACACAGGACTTTACCTCCACAGCGTACAAAATAATACACGAAATGAATACATATTTCAAATGACATCAAAGAGATGCTTTTTTTCTCCGTCACAATCGATAAGCATGTGTAGGGTTATCAGATAGATATAATGACAGGCATAATTACAAAATTTGGCCTTGTAGGTATATTTCAATAGATAGTTTCATGTGACGCCAGGCCTAACGTAGACACTCTATACTACCAAAACATATCCTAAATAAGTAAGGCTGCTCCTCTAAATAAGGAAGACTGCTCCTAAATAAGGAAGGTTGCTCCTCTAATAATGCAAAGACGGATTAGGTCACGTTTAGAAAGCATGTTTTAAAATTCACAGCATAGAAGCTGGTAATGTTCTTGCACTGTGTTAAAGTTCTGTCAAAATCTCTTATGACAATATCAATCATTTTTCTTTTTCAATATTTTAAGGTGCATTGGCACTTAATTGAAATATTTTAGCTTCGCAAGTGTGTCATAGTTTAATATTCTTTGCCTGCATGGATTGTTTCATAAATATAATTGAAAGTAAATTCCTCTTTTGAATTTCTCTGTGACTCATCATTTTCAGAAACGCGGCCTTCTTTATTTGTTTAGGTGTTGCACTGACTTCTTGCCACTCCAAAATATAATTTTACTTCATTTCGGTAGCGAGTTTTCTCTGGAAAAGGACTTTCACAGTCAAGTATGCTGTAGGATGAGATACATATACATGGGATCGGAACATTAGTAAACAAACTCCGAATCTTGTAGCCTCGAACATTCGAGGGCAAATGTGCGTAACGCTATGTGATTGTTTGAGTTCTTGACCAAATTACAAAATAATGTACTTAGCTTTAGATTTCTACATTGTATGATATGTAAAGAGCTTTGCTGCCCCAACCGGAAATCAAACCCTGGATCTCCGAACTGGCACGTCGGCGCTCTACCGTTGAGCTACTGGGACAAAATTGTAAACCCTTACCATTGAAGTGGACACTGCATTCGCCACCCTCTCTAATTTCAAATTGGTGGGCAACTGACCTCCTGCTATTTTTACCTCAGGTTATCCTCCTGCGACTGCTGTTTTTACCCAGTTTAGTATTGCGTGGTCGTTATTCTCTCAATTTGAAATCAGCACTCAATCTTCCAGAGTATACTGAATCTGTATTAGTCGTACTAGGGTCACTTTCAGACCTCCGACATCTAAAAATTAAATCCAAAATTCTCCTTACCCAAGACTTTGTCAATATTTCTTGGGTAAAAGCTCACAATAATATATCTGAAAATGAAATTGCTGATTACCATGCCAAAATTGCGGTTATCTCTGGTTTCCCTCTTACTATTCCATTTCCTTACTCGTTCCTCTCAAAATTTTGTAAATCTTATATACTTAATCTTTGGCAAATTTTCTTAATGATTATATTTCCACCAGGACTGGTGATCCGGCTAGAATCCTGCCTTACCTCCCTATCGTGAATCCTAATTTACAAATTTTTAATAAATACTTCATTTACTTTCTTACTGGTCATAGCCCTTCTTTTGATTACCTATATTTTTTCAAAATGAAATCCACCTCTAACTGTATTTGCAATAAATTCGGTGACGTTGATCATTACATTTTCGATTGTCCTTTCACTAAAAATTTTCATCTCTGAAAACCCTCTCCCTCTAATAAACCAATTTGGTTCTCCAAAGTTCGTTCAAATCCCTCTTCAGAAGATAAAATTAAAAACTGTATTCTTGTTGCCATGGAAATTTCTAATAAAGTGACCTAAACTTATGAGTAGATTCTGCTTTCAATTAATTTTGATTAATGAATCCCTTTATTTCATTCTTATTAACTTATATGGATTTATTGTGTTCCCTCCATATTTTTGTGTTTTAAAAAAAGCTATGTTAACTGTTCTTATTTACTCGGTTCTTTCGTTTTCTTTTGACCCTTTTTATTTGAATTTTTTCTAATTTTTCTTTTCTAAATTTTATTCTAAATTTCTGCTTTTGTTTTTCACGTGCCTATTTTTTTTCCTTTTCATATATTTTCTTTTTATATATTTTCTAAATTTTACTTTTAAAATTTTATTATTTTCTTTAATTTTAATCTATTTTTACTTTCCCTGCATTACATGGTAATGTATAGGGAACGTATTGGAATCATGCCGAAAATCGCAACTCGAGTTTTCGACGGATCTACACTTTTTGAGACCTCTAGAATACGAAAAAACTATTTTTAGCGTGACGTCTGTATGTGTGTCTGTGTGTCTGTCAGTGTGTCTGTCTGTGCAGATTTTGTATCCACTCTAACTAAAAACCTAATAGACCGAATTTCATAAAATTTGGTAGGTAGGTCACTTGTAGGCGAGTCTGGTGCTGATTAATTTTTGGTACGATTCGCGATAAAAGAACCCGCCTTTTTTTTTGCCAAATGGCCCGCAAAAGCTTTTATCCACTCTAGCTGAAAAACTAATGAACCGAATTTCACAAAATTCGGTAGATAAGTTACCTGTGGGATAATCTGGTGCTGATTAGATTTTGGTATGATTCGGAAAAAAATAACCTGTTTTTTTTTAAAATGGCCCGCAAAAATCGCCAAAATCTAAAATAAAACAGCATGTGAACATGCATAATAAAAATTATACAGCATGTAAATTTTTATTATGCAGCAAATGCAGTGAAGACACTCGAACAATACATATCCACCGGATGCAACCAGTTCATTGGCGTGACTGACTAGTTGCCATCTTGGTAAATAAATGTTTAACTAATTTGTAAAGCTTGATTTCAGAAGAAAAATTTTTTTTTAAGATACGTACATTTCATTTACTATAATACAAATTATAATTAAAGTAGACCTTGACAATATAGGATGTGAATGTATGAGAAAGACGAACTGTGTCTCACAAGTCTAATTTTTAAAATTTATTTCACCTAGAGGTATACACGCGTAATGGGATTCTGATGGCTCCAGATAGTGTCCTCCGCTCCCAATAATATTTTCGAAATAGATCAAAAACGAATCGAAAAAAAGTGTTCTTATCATTACCGGTAGTTTAATACAGCTGTGTCACAGCTAAAACTATTCGAAAACTACTCTGGAGAAAGTACGATGTCGAAATTTCTCACTATGCGCTGGAGAGAGAGTTATTTGTATTGGAATCATCCACGACTTTGATAATAGAACTGAATTTGACTATTGAAACGGGATCGCATATGTATGTATGTATGTATCTATGTATCGTCTATTCTAAAGTTTATCATCGATCTAGAAGCTCGCGTTTTTTTTAAACGTTGCTACCGAACCGGACAAAGTTCCGAAATTTTCTAAAATTCGAAACATTTTTGATAATTTTTTAAATATATGTAAAAGAACTTCCAAAATGAGGGTAAAAAGAGGTGTCCGGGAAATAGTTATCTCCTACTACAAAAATAAAGTTAGAATCTCAGTTTTAGACTTAAACGGGAGACATAAATTTGGAAGACTCTGTAGAAGGAAGAATTTTGATAAAGTTGATATTTTTATACAGATTTTTAAATATTGCGAAAAATACTGTAAAATGTATTGTGGACAAAGCCTCGTGACAGTAAATGAAATGTCTGACTCGCAGAGCTGCAAATCCGGAAACGTAAGTCTCTCCATACAGCTGTCGGCAGTAGGAGTGAGAATAAAAACTCACAAAACTAAATTCGCGAGATTTGAATATTCAAATGTAAAATTGTAACATTATAAGCATTTCCTGAAAAAGTTACGCTGTTTTGATGAAAACTTCGATTTTAACGCCTGTTCTACGTATTACTTAAAATTAAAATTTTACAAAAATAAGTTTTCGAGGTACGATCTTCAAAATGAGTCATCGTGAAGTCTCGAGTTTTAGCACTAAAAAACTTTTACTATTTTTACCTTAACTTTATTTGTTCATTCTTAACATTTAAATTAAGGATTCGATAACTTTCATTTCAAAGTGAAGTTACACTAAAAAAAATCGCAAAAAAAAATAAAAATAAAATAAAAGGAATATTCAAGGTACGGGCTTCAAATTTTATCATCGTGAAGTCTCAAGACTGGTCTAGGAAACGTCAATTTTTTTGTCATTTTATTTGTGCACATTCTACAACTAAATTCATGATTCAATAAATTTCATCCAGAAAGTCTCCGTCTGGAAAAAGGAAGATCCTGTCTGGTTCTACTTTCGGTGGAAGGGAACTACGATGTTTTATTACATGTATTTTAGTTTTAATATTGTCCTATGTTATTCTTACTCTTGGTGGATTACTTACTCTTGGGCGAACACGGCGCGGAGAAAATAAGGGGGCTATTAGAGGTTTTTTTTTTTAAATCTTCGTTTTTAAAAAGTTCTTTTTTAAAGGGAGCTGTGATCGGGGGCTTTTGTTTAAAGGCTTTGTTTTAAAAGTTATTGTAAATGTTAATTGTCAAGCGACGCTTGCTCTGGTTTTGATGCAATTGTCACGTTGCATTTGTGAATCTCCTCTTGCTGAATCTCATGGCACATCGGTTAAAATATGGCGAATATGAAGCAAGTAATTATTTAAAAATATGTAAAAACATTAAAAATAGAAATCATTATTAATATAATTGCATTTTAATACGTATGTAGTATTTTTATAAAACACTTCTTTTAAAGGGAAACTAAACTTGCTTCTCGATTTAACTATATACGACGTTGGAATTTTTGATGTCATAGAATATAAAAATATAGCATCAATAATAAAACTAACTATATTTGTATGGATAATTGAATTTTCTTCACTCCTTTCCTGAGGGGCAATGGAACGCATGTGGATGTAAAATGGAAATTTATCCGGAAACAAAAAATAAATTTTTCGATAGACAGCATTTTCTCCCAACTTCATTACTTTAGCTAAAGATTGAAAAACGTAGGCATTTAAACAGAAAATACTGTTTAGTTTAATGCATTTAGATATTCTACCCGATGGAGACATTGTTAGAATTTTTCCTTTTTATCAAACATTCGAATCTTATTTTAGAATAACGAATCGCTAGTGTAAATCGTAAATGTGACTTCTAAATGCAAATACGAAAAAGCATTTATTTTTGTTGTCAGATCGCATAAGTCGAATGTCGCAAGACACGTGAAATTTAATTTTGTTTTCATTTCATTATCGTTGTAACTTCAAATGCGTCACTAAATTTTCATTGTAATTTTTATGTTTTCCCAAAATTATTAATTGAAATACTATTTTTTATAATTATATGTCATGTGTACTACTTTTGTAATTTCAAGAACAGCAAATAATCATCCAGAATTTCGTAAACGAAACGACTTTAAATTTTTTATAATTTTAGAACATGGTGTTGGTTTCTATTTAAACGATCCGAAACAAATTTTGAGGTCGAGGTATAAACATTCATTTTCTTACATCAAAATAACTTAAATAAAAATACTTCAACGTAAATCATTTTGGCTGCAGCAAAAACAGCTAATAAGTAGAATATCGATTAAAAACACAGCACAAATAAATTAGTAACGGTATAAACCACTTTTTGGAGGCGAAATAGCGACTCGTTTCTAATAAAGATAGAGCATATTCAACAACATAATAAAAGACTGTTGGTTTTTACAAACCCTTCAAAACCATTATTTGATACGGGTCGCTATTTTCACCAGAAAAGTAAAAATCTGATGTGAGTAGCACAGGATTTTTCCTACACACTTAAATACATGTTTTTTTAATTTAAGTAATTCATTAAATTGCGTTTAATGGCGCAAAATAACACGAACAATTATTTGAAATGGCATTGAATTTGCACTTTTAATTCAATTTTCCATTTCCTTTTGTAACTGGATGTGTTCTCAAAAACCACTTTTAACTTAATTTTTGTCTTCATTGGGTAACTGGGCGTATTTTCGAAGGCGGAGTAGCAAAAATGCGAAAACACTAAAATATATCAAGGATGGTTAATCATAGAGTAATGGGATGGATCTTAATCTTTTCATCGTCAAAAATTATCTATGAAACAGGCATTTAATGGATGCACTTGAGCATACGTAATCTTTATTTTAGATTTTGAAAATTTTTGCGAGCCATTTCGAAAAAAAAAGTTAAGTATCCCCCCCCCCCCCCCCGTCACTCCGAATCGCACCAAGATCTAAGCAGCACTACGGTAATCTACAGGTGACTTATTTACCAAATTTTGTGAAATTGGATCAATTAGTATTTTGTCTAGAGTAGAGCATAAGATTTTTGTGAGTCATTTCCATTAAAAAGAAGAATTTAAGAATTTTCCGGAATCGTACTAAACTCTAATCAGCACTAGGGTCACCCATAAGTGATTCATCTACGAAATTTTATGAAATTCGGTTAAGTAGGTTTTCAGTTAGAGTGGATACAATCATTGCATAGACAGACAGACACACAGGCACACACACACACATATACACACACAGAGACGTTATGCTAAAAATAGTTTCTTCGTGTTCTAGAGATCCCAAAACGTGTAGATCCATCGACACTTCTAGTTGCGACTTTTGACACGATTCCATTATTTTTCCTATACATTTACTATGTGTCTTAGAGAAAATAAAATAATAAAAAAAATATAATATTTTATCTTGGAAATCGGTTGATATAGTAAATGCAGAGTAAACGCATGTGGGTATCGTACAAAACACAAATTCAGAAGTGAAGACACAGTAAGAAGATTTTTTCAATATACATACCATTATACGGATTACTCGTATACGAATTTGGGGGTATAAATTATTGCAAAATATTGCATATTGTGCATGCCGGAACTTGGTAAATAATTAGTTTTAAAGACTACTTCCAGTTATTTTTCATCATCCGTTCCACTTGCATGCATGAATACTCAAAATAGTCTACTGGTCCTAACACTTTATTCACTCAGTTCGAGGTCCGGATCTTCTTTTCGTCCATTAGTTATATCCCAAATAATCCACTAAATGCAAAAGTGTGTGTACTTCTCATAGATACACACTTTTACTGCGGTCAAAAATGTTTTTATCTCTCAGTGTAAACGTGTTCGGAAATATTTTTCAATTCTATCTCAACCTTTCAGTAATATTTTATCGAGCTCAATAAACTGACTTCACGCTGTCGTAGAAACTAAAGCATAGCAATCAAAGACTTACAAAGTATACTATTCAGAGCTAATTTAACTTATCACTAGCAATAAGACAAAAAATTGCTGCACCATACTATATAAGTAAAGATTATCTGACTACAAACAGATAGACAGATAGATGCCTGTCTGTCACGCTTGATGACAAATTTAACGATGACTTGGAGATATTTGATGCAATATCTCCAAATTGGATATTTTTGGGAAGTATCGTCCAATTGACGAAAATTTAATATCTTAGGTAATGAAGTTTAATTTATTTGACAATTCCTTTCGTTTTGTTTGAATTATGAATGTAGTGTTCTCGATCAGAGAAAGTTTAAAATATCGTAAGTCAAATGAGTTTTGATAGGGAGTGAAATAAGCATTATGGTTAGATAGGAATCGTATTAATTAGTCGAATAGGAGTCGAATTTCGAAAAAACTAATTTTGGAATGTCATTGTCATATTAAGCCCGCACATGGCTTAAAATATTTTAGCCATAAACCCGATTATTATTACGCTTAATAAACCAGTGAAAAAATAATGTAAATTTGTTGAGTCGTTCTCGAATCACAAGCTGTCTTGACAGATAGACAGAATTAGGTTTTAAATTCTTGTTATTCCACATCTCGTCGTAGGATGATAAAGCTCACGTCAGAATATTCCTTGCACTCAGCCTCATCGCCTGAGAAAGAGAATCCATCAAAATCCATCAGGTTTAAAATGTATTTAACTTAGAAGTAGGGGAGACTGGGGTAATGGCGATCACCTAAAGAAATTTTTACCGTACAAGTCTAATTTTAAAGCTATTTTGTTTAAACTACATGGAAGTCAATAAGAATTTTATGCACTTTGTAGTAATATCGTTAAAATATTTTTAACCTTTTTCTTTTATTATTAAAATAGTTTTTAACAAAATTGTACCTTTGACCGGCATAACCCCTAGCTTGGGGTAATGACAGTCACTATTTAAACCCAATGAAAGTCATAGTAAAATAAATTATTAAGGGTAAAATTACTAAAAACACAGTTTTTAATCATTTCGCTGTATTTATTTTACAATACTCTAACATGAGGGTTACTACATTAGAACAAATCAGACTATATATATATAAAAATATGCCTAATAAAAATACATTGTCTTTATTCATTGCGTAAGTTACATTTGCAGCCCTCAGCACTATCCCATCCTGAATATGCTTCATGAGCCTATTTTCCACAAACTGTGCATTGAAAGCAAAGTTCTCGATCTATTCCAATTTATCCACAATGAAAACAAACTTCTTCATTGTTATCAAATTCTTCAATTTCAGATTCATCTTGACACAACATTTTTCCATCATTGGAATCGTCAGAGTAGAAAAGTTCTGTGTACGGTCGTTTCTCTGTATTCCTTCTCTTTTTAGTTTTCGAGTTGGGGTCAACATTTTTAGGATTATTTGGTTTCTTCATTTTAGCTTCTTTTCTGGTATTTTTTCTTCAAGCTTTTTCTTCATTGGGGTCGAGGTGAGGATTTCTGAGTGCTGTTTTCGTCTTGGTGTTTTGGAAGTCAAATTATCTGGCCAAGTGCTGCAACCAGGTAATGGAGAAATTTATTCCATTGGAACTAGAATGCTGCTGTTCACTAGGCCTACTGAGTCATTCTGTTGTTCAATATTTTTTTAAGAAGGCCTAGGCTTCAAGTTCAGGAGGAAAATCGCACTATCTCCCCAAAGTAGGGCCATCAACATCCCCACTTTTAAATCTCTTTTGTAGAGTACTAAATGGTATTCCAAATTGCTTTGAAGCTTTTCTGATAGACATACCATCACTAACGGCTTTCATTGCCTGCTCAAGCTGTTTAGCAGTCAATTTAGCCTTTTCTGCCGTTCTTACCCGATTTTGGGGCATCTGAATCATAGAAAAAGGAAAATCTTTCATGTTGGAGTAATACCGGTCACAAAGCAACTGCGGAAAGAACGACTGACGGCCATCACCCCCAAGAGCACGCCATATTTGCGAACATTAACATCAAATAACAAACTATTTCTTCATTGAAAACAAACATACTATTAAATAGTACCATTATTACAGTATACTTTACGATATACGATAATTCGTATCTAGGTGAAATTCATGTACTTACCGTGATATAAAGATGATTATTTCTTTGATCACAAGACGCAAAAAACAACTTCCCTTCACAACTAGATGCGTAGTGTCAAGATGACGTCACTCTCGAAGGGAGTTCCCTAGAAGACCACGAAGTAACAGCACTCGCGTTTCTGTCACAAAGCAGATACGAGATACTTTGGTGACGGCCATTATCCGGTGACCGTCATTATCCCAGTCTCCTCTATGTATTGTAAATTTTATATTTTATATACAATATAAAGTATTACAATGGGCATATTTCTCAAAAAATGTAATGAATGTTTTCCTACTTAAACAAATGTGACAAAAGGTAAACTTACTTTTGAAATATTGAAACTGTTTTTTCTCCTTTTGTTGTCGTTCTTTTTTTCTATCGCAAAATTAATTATACTACATGACAGTAAAAATGAGACACCAAAACGGAGTGGACAGAAAGTGATGTAAATCGACAAACAAAGAGAGAGACAGCAACAAATAATAAGTGATGTTTATTGCAACATGATACAGCGTCTGATCAGTAGGATGTAGGACCACCTTGGGCGGCGATGCAGGCAGCAACACGTCTAGGTACAGAGTCAACTAGCATGCGGATGGTGTCCTGAGGGATGGCTGCCCATTCCATGTCAACCATTTGCCAGAGTTCGTCGTCTAAACGCAGCTGTAGCAGCGCACGCAAGCGACGTCCACTCACGTCCCAGACGTTTTCGATTGGTGAGAGATCAGGGGAGACTGGTAGCCAGGGAAGATCCTGGGTACTTTGCAGGACATGCTGACTGATGCGTGCCGTGTGCGGTCGGGCGTTATCCTGCTAGTAAATGGCATTGGCCATCCCCTGAAGGAAGGGCAGTGTCACTGGCCGCAGCACGTCATCCACGTATCGTTGGGCCGTCATAGTGCCCTCAATGCGGACCATGGGTGACCTGTCATCGTAGGCGATGGCTCCCTAAACCATGCTGGCCTGTCATCACTTCGGCGCCAGACTCGTACACAGCTACTGTTATTGTTGAAACAGAAGCGTGACTCATCTGAGAACACGACCCTGTGCCATTCTGCCATCCACGTGGCTCTATCCCGACACCATTGCAAACGGAGGCGTTTGTGCTATTTGTTAAATGGCAGTATTCTTAACGGACGCTATGAGTGCAAGTCGGCGGCGACCAATCGATGGATAATGATCCTAGTCGATATGGGAGCATCAAGGATGTCCTGCATATGCTGAAAATGGGCTACGAAAGTGATCTGCGAGGCCGTTAACACTTGCCGGCCGATGCTTAGGCCCACGCGTGCTGACGTCGCTCCGGCCGTACCGGCACCCCTTAAATGTGCCACATTCCCTTGTTCCAACTATCTTCGCCACAGTCGGTGCACCGTGGACGCATGTAGATGGCCGTCCACTGAGATTTGACGTATGGACCAACCTGCACTGAATCCGATCACGACACCCCTCGTGAAAATGTCTGTCTGCTGGAACTGCCTCGGATGGCGCGACTTGCCATTATCTGCTACTACACGTTTAAAAAAAAAATTGACAAGAAAAAATTGAAAAATTATTTCTCTGGCAGACGGAGCGGCGCGACTATTACCGATTTTGCAGGTTCCTTCCGTTATATCTTACTCGACGTGCGCGGAAAAGCTACGCATTTCGCATCATTTACATAACTCGGTGAGCTGCGTCTACCCTCTCTGCAATTTGCATATTTTTCTGCCCACTCCTTCTTGGTGTCTCATTTTCACTGTCGTGTAGTGTGTTTCTCTTTTTATTCTTACAATTAACTGCAAGCCCCGGAGGTAACACAATAGCCTGGAAAAAATGAAGAAATATTTGATCGAAGCTTAACATGGAAATAGGTTGAAAAGTCTACTTGAACAATTTTAATAGGGTTACACATGCTGGAATACAATAAAACCTCCTTAACTTGGTTATCTATGGTTGCATTAAAATGCGTCTAACATAAGGAGGTGTTCAATTTATGAAGGACACAATGCAGTCTAATGCAATTCAAATTATTATTTTCTGTTCCTCTGTAATCGATGTTAGGGAGGTGTTCAGTATAAGGAGGTCGAAAGAGGCCGTCCGATTCGTCCGAGGACATGGAGCAGCAAAATGGGCGGCCGGCAGTATAGGGTGTCCATGTTGGGAGGTTTTACTGTAGATTATTTACGATTATCACCGTCAGTTAACAACGTCATTGCGTTGAAAAATTATAGAAATATATACAAAATTGTGATGTGACCAACAGTTTTCTTTCTGTACAGTTTAATGGATTTCGATGTTGCCAAAAGACCACAACACGCATGGTAGCTTTCTTATGACTATATCGTTGCAATTCAACATGCTGTTGTTGTTTCTTATCAAAACAAACATTCCAAATTTAATCGCAATCGCTTGATTCTTTCGAGATGTAACATCTGGTAAGCTATTTATTTTGTTTTAAAAAGTTAAATTATTGTACGTTTCTATAAATTATTACTCGTTTATGTAAACTACCTCCAAATAAAGATATCCATTGCTCATACCAGTTTGAAATTCCAAGATTTTCTGTGTAATATAACGTACGTTATGCAAATAAATCCTGCTTTTAAAAAACTCGCTTTTCTTATATTTTTGTTACGCATTGTATGCACTGTAAGAAAAGTAACAGAATATTATTCATGTTGTATCAATATTCATAAATATAAATTATCCGTACAAACATGGGCATTTAGTTTAGCTCAAAATATAAAGGGGCAATTTAATATTTGATAAAAAGCACCTTTAAAAATATCGATTTATTTCGAAAAGTGATACTAAAAACGTTATCATCATCAACGAAGCTATTTTGGAATTTAATAACATCATTCTGTACCATTATCGATACATTCACCCATGTTGACGTCAGAAAGGTTGTTAATGCCGCTTTTTAAAGATCATCAAACCTAAAAATATTTCGAATTACTATAGAATGGTATGGATGAAATTTATTCGGTTTCTCGTTATGCAGTCGTTTCATTTCCAGAAGAATCTCATTTATTGTTCTGATAATGGGTCGTTTATAAAATCTAGTTAAAAGGCTTTGGTTATTACTTTTTGCGTTATACACTAATGTAAATATAAGAAAAAGTGTTCTTAAGTAGAAAATATATGGCATTTTTTCAGAGATTTGCCCGTCTTGTCAATGCATACAGGCGGAGGAACATTTTTCATTATGGTACTATCATCACATGTTTATCATGGTCAATACCGATACCTATGAAGATGAATTCCGGAAGCTACAAATTGAATATTAGGTGATTGAATTATTTTAAACCAGGATATCGACTCAGAATTTTATGATAATCCGTAAAAACTCGCTGTATTGGATAAATGATTATTTTGCCATGCATTTATCCAATACAGTGAGCACTTCATATTCATAATCTGTTAAAGAAGTTTTATAGTTTAAGCTGGTTTACAGAACTTTTTTTTTTTATCAAAGTTTATATTTCTCCCTTTTCAGTTATCTCGGTTTTTTGTTGAATTGGATAATTTCCGATAATGTATCCCCCCTCCCCCCGTGGAGATAACTTATAACCCCTCCCTCTCGGATGAGAGCTAATAACATTACGAACACAAACAATGTAACGCGGCTATTTTTCGCTATAATGATGAAACTATTATGTGTCGTGATCGTTGAACCATAAGTAACCACTTTTATGCATGATTATGTCAAATTATGTTCTATTTTCTTAAGGGATTGTATTAAGGGAATATAAAATTTCGAATAAATTGCGAAGTGTTCGCTCGAATATAAAAATATTCTATCAAGTTTTAGATTTTTCCTTAACAAAACAGAATATAGAGTTTCGCGGAAAATCCATTAATGTTTGAGGTAGTTATCGTGTATACAAGAAATCGATCAAAGCCAGACATGCAGACGGACGGACGAGCGGATATCGTTACAAAAATAGTCAAAACGTGTTCAGAAAGTCCTAAAGTATATATTGGAATTATACTTTTACTTTCTTATACTACGTAGGGGAAAGTAAAAAAGGAAATTATAGTTCTAAAAAAATGCCGGTTATATTTAAATTTGGATCTTGCTTCGCATCTGGACATCCAAAAGATTTTTGGACAATTTGTAAGAGGAAAGTGGAAATATTAAATGAAATGATCGAAAAATCTATTTGTTCATTCACTTTCTATAAAATGACTTCATCCCTCACATTAACTGCTGCTTTTCTGAAACAATTTTAACTAAACAGCGCAATTGTATATGAATAATTCAATTCAATATTCCTAATTATTTCATTTATTCGTCCCTTTCAACCGTCGCGATTAAATTGCATTGGCCCGGAGTAAAATCAAGTTCCATGGAAACGAGTTTAAACTTAATTCCACATTACACAATATCTTTTGCCAAATAGCAGCTTAATTGCAGTTTTAACAAATACGAAATTCACAGTTTCTACATACCAAGTCGGAGAGATAATTGCGCATTGAGTATAAAGTTCCAAACTAGTCTCACTCTATTTCGAACTCATTAGAAAGCAAGTTGGGAATTAATATGATACAATAGTAATGAAACTTTCTGGTAGTTACTTTTCGAATCAATTTAGTTTCAAATGGGCAATTTTAACTTTGAATACGAGACTTTGTCGGATGTATTATACTATTAAGAGATTTAACGTTAATAATAATAAATTTAGATTGCCTGTATTAGTATCTAAATATTTAATATCAGTATATTTCGTAATATTCTATTATACATCAGATATCTACATTATTACTAAATTGTTTTAAAAACATATTTTAAAACTCATCATTTCAAATAAATAATTTTATATTTAAAAGGTATTTATGATATATTTTACTTCACTAATGTAGGGGTCCATTTAATATATACAAGTATTCGTTAGTTAGGAAACAATAGAACACAAAAAGTTGGATAATATCAATGGCACCAAACACTGAGAAACGACTAATAAGAGAATTTTTTTTGATTTGTTGATGTCTGAATGATCTTTAAATATTGGTTGTCAAATCTGAGACACACATTTAAAAAAAATCTCTCAAATTATCATGGGTTTATCTTAAATGATTATTATAATAAGCTCTATTATGGAGAATGACTTTTTTAACACTTTAAAACATAGTTGAAAAGTGTTTATGACTTTGTTCATTCTGTCTGTCTGTCTGTCTGTCTGTCCGTTAGCACGATAATTGCCGTAAAAATGACTTTCTCAAAATGAAATTTTAGTATGTTGTTCAGACGATCTGGGGGACATATGGGAATATAAATGAATAATATCAGCCAATTAGTTTTGGAGTGAACTCGGGTTGAAAAAATGAAATATATTGAACTCTATGGCACCTAATTCTTCGAACATTTTTTGAGCAAATTTAAAATTCCCAAATTACTTCGGAAGTTTTTGGAAATATTCAAATTATCCCATCAAATATAATTAAAAAAAATCAGCAAAATATATTCAGTAGTTTTTTAAATAAAATTTAAAATAATAATTACTCCCTTTATATGAAGAGATCACATGACCATTATATGACGAGATCACGAGACTCACTTCAAAATAAAATATATGTCATCCATCTTGTGTCAAAATCGTGATTTTTAAAGTTCTTTTTAAGTCTTATTTAGTGTTATATCCGTCCTAAAACCGCTTTATTTTTGCTTAAATTCTGTGCATCTACATACTGAAACAATGCAATTACAATATATTTGAGTTTAAATGATCATCCAAATTTGATTATATCTACAACGAGTCTATTTTTTACTTATGGAAAATGTAAACAGCAAAATATGTGGAATGATTTGTATAAGAATTGCTGCATTTCTTTAACTCAAAATTATTTAGCTCATGGAGTCTGCAATATAGCTGATATGAATGAAGTATTCATTGATTTTACAGAGAGAAGGACGGTTTTCTCAATGATATTTTAAGCATAGAGTTTAATTACTTGTACCTCCATGGTCTTAAGTTTTAAATAAAATAAATTAATAGTATTGTGATAAATGAAATGAATGGAAAAATGGTTATGAATGAAATGCTGCTTTTATAGAGAGAGCCAGACGTGTTATATTTCGATGACGTCGTTTGAATAAATTTCAGTCGTTTTCGATGAAGTTTTCAAATATAATAAATTGTTGTAGTATTGTGATAAAGCCAAAATATTACCGAGAAATGTATCGCATTTCAGAGATGTTTAAATGAAATTGCATTGAAGTTGGAAAGTGTTTCATAATCAATGGTTTATGTATGATTGATCTTTCTTGTTCAAATATGTAGTAAATAATTGTCTTTGCAAAATTTTTCGTATTGTTATAGTTACAATCTAGCAACAAATAATATAACTTTAGGACAAATATTGGAACCAATACAGCCGCTGTTCGCATGTTATGCATGTAGATATTTTGTGTATTGCATACAAGAAAATTTCGATACTCGTAATTTAAATTAATTTTTTTTTTTGATATTGTTGTGTCAAAGTATCTGCAGGCCGGAAAAATAAATTTCGAGGAACTTACTTTACTGATTCCTTCTGTATTGAATTGCACGGATAAGTAATTAAAAGAGAATATGATTTATATTGTTACGACGTATCCTTTGACATCGTGGGTGTGCGTTCAGGATATAAGAATGGGTCCCAAGTCCTCGATAATTAACACCTTATTTACAAGCACAGCGAAAACAAGAACAATAAACAGCAAAACAGCAATGACATGCTCCACTCATTTTACAAAACAGCCGATACTATTTTCGAAACAATGACGTTTCTAATTTTACAAAACAGCAGCTTATATTCTCAAAACATTGACGTATGTCACAGTCCAATGTAGCTCGCATCATGTCAACTGCTCTTCCACTGAGTCATGACTCTTTTCATAGACTCTCTATAGAAACTTCTAGAAATCTCTTATATCTCGTAGAATATTCGTTATTTCGAGGTGTTTCTCAAACCTTCAAAAAGTCGTTAAATATCGCCAAATTGACGATAAATCGCTAAATATGGCAACCCCATCCTAACTTCTGCATCTGGAAACCCTAGGGTCACGCCATAGGAAATGTTACTTGTACGGGTGTTTTCTCTTGTCTGGTTTTCAAAAGAGACTCCAATGAGAGCACTTTACACGTTTGTAGCAATATTCATGGTAGGATTCAACTATACCAGGAAGGACTATCTTCTCAGTAGCTTAATAGACAGAACGTTAACTAAATATGCGCGGATTCCTGCTTTGAATTGAATGTAATACGAGATCTTTATGATAATGTCCGAGCAACCGAAAATTTCAATTCTTTGATTCATTTGAGGTAATGCCTAAATCAATCTGAAAATAAAGTACTTAGTAACTGCGTAAATAGTTTATTTAAAGTAGTTTCAGAGGCATCAAACCCCATCTTTTTTGGGATAAACAGAACACCCACATCAGCAAAGGCTAACGCCCTTTTCCTTCGGCTGATGTGGTATTTGTATTTTATTCTGGAGAAGGTGTCTCTTGTTTGCCATTGGAACTGGTTTATGTATTAATTGTTTATGCTGTTATTTACGAATTGTTTTTATTTCAGATTAAACTGTCAAGTATCAAAACAATCAAGTTACTATTCTTCCAAGAATCCTATGAATTGTTGCAGCGACGTTCAATTCAAAACCCTTTTAAGACGAAAATAATCCAGTAAAAAGAGTAGTGTAGTGGGGCAATATAGTTTCTCCTTGAACTTAAAACTGAATGGACACTGATCCGAACACTTCAACTACCGTCCTAGTAGCTTAATGGATAGTGTCGACTGGGCGGTTTAAATCATGGTTGGGATAAGAGTCCCTTACAAATATTAAAATTGGCTGAGCTTCCGAAATGTGCACTCTGATGCATTTTAACAATAACATTTCCATTCCTAATTGTAGTCAACACTAATTTAATGCTTTTTACGCTAAAATAGTAAAAAATGAATAAAAATAACTTTCTATCGTGATATAATTTTCAAAATAATATATTTCCGTTTTACTTTAAACCAAATAAATTTATACGCTCTTTTTTACGAATGATAATTTAATGTTATTATCATCGCGTAATTAAATTCTTCAGTTTGGTTTCTCTTCTATTTTGATGTAAGACAAAGGTTTAAGATTTTTTTTCATTATCTAAATGAAATAAACTCAGATAATGAATAGTGCATTAATGAAATTAATTTCTTTCACTCGAATGTAATTGGATTTATCAAGAGTAATGTGGTGTGAAAAATGTTAAAGACACTGTACTTGAATAATTGTGCAAAGTAGTAAATTAAATTTAATGTTGCTCGATATTTTTGGAATAAAATTTAATAGTTATTCCCATTAACACCTGAAATATATTCTTCTCTTTACACTGTGGAACACAAGAAAATTAGGAAAGAAAAATTTGAATTTTAACGATTATGATTTATAATTTTCAAAGAACAATAAATATAACACTGTGTATAAGAAATATATATATGACATGTTTCATACATATGCTGTTTCAAAACCATTATTTGTTTGGAAATTTTCTGTTCTGGTTGAAGTCATTATTAGACTCATGAAGATATTGACGTGGTTGAAATTGTTTGAGGGGTGGCAGGTATCATCGTTCGTCTGATGACTGATAAAATGACTCTATTGATAGCCAAGACTTGTTGGCGATTTAGAGTACCACCACTCTGACTATTGCTCTAGTATCGACCTAATGGGTGTGGATGTTTTTTTTCCTACTCTTTATTGAAAGATCACTGGATCCCGGTCAACACATTCTGTAGAGTTGACTACCCAGATATATAAAGACGAGTTAACCGTCATCTTTAAAGTCTGTAAACTATTTGATCTTCTTGTGAATATGAATTCCATGCATTCTAAACAACTTGATTGTCGTTCAAGAATAAGTTTAACTTAAGGTTTGCTTTTTTAAGAAGCTGTTGGATGGGGATATATAAAACGTCTTAAGTTGCTAGTAGCTAGGTTTTGCCTTATATCAACTACTGTTTTTGCGGGATTGGTACTAAGTTTAAATCATTTGCATACATTGCCATGATGTTATTGTACGCAAAATTTCAGACAAATTATGAAAACGGTTCCTTGAGTTGTAATTTCAATTTTTCTCAATTTATATCAAATGGGAATTTTTTATTCACAAAAATGAGCTATAACTTATTTTACATGACACTATTATAAGAAAAGAAACACATTTTATGAAATTTTCTTTAATAAAACATTCATTAGGAAAATTTGAGCACCTTATTGTTGTGAACGTATAATATTCCCTTTCGTCTCTTTTACAGACCAAACAGATCTATCGGGGTCTCTTTTGCAGACCAAACGGCTCTATCGGGGTGTTTTCTCCAGAAGACACAATTACGGGTATTCTTTCTTGTGTCGTTATTAAACGTTTGCCACTTGAGAAGTTTAGGAGAAGAGGAGGAGGATTGCTATATTTAACGACTTATCGCCAATTTGGCAACATTTGACGACTTTCGGAATCTTCGAGAAAGAACGCTAAATAACCAATAGTCTATTAGATATTAGATAATTCCAGACGTTTCTACAGAGAGTCTATAATAAGGAATCATCACTCCGCTAGAGTTCAGTTGATATGACGCGAGATACATTCGATTGTAATTTTTGTCAATATTTCGAGAATAGTAGCGGCTGTTTTGTGAAATGACTTTTGTCAATGTTTTGAGATTAATATCAGTTATTTTATGAAATGAGTGGAGCATTTAAGTGCTGTTTGACTGTATTATTGTTCTTGTTTACGTAGTGCTTGTGAACAAATGTGTTAATTATCCAGAAACTTGAACTCATTATAGTATTCTGCGTGCACATCCAGGACTGCGTGCACGGAGGATACGTTCGTAACAGTATATAAATACAAATAATGCAATAATGCAGTTTACATTTGTTTCGAGGATACGCTGGATCCCTTTCGTTAGTGCATGGAAATCAACAAACCCAAAGTAAAAGAAAACGAAAAATTGTTTTGATTTCGGATTTATTAGTGCTCTTACATTGACGAAGAGGATCCTGCGTATCTTCGAAACAGATGCATAATCTATTATTGTATTATTTGTGCTTATATAATTTGTTCAAGTTTCCCTTATACTTTGTACAAAGTATATGTTACTGATTTTTGAAACATCCATAATTGAGAGGAAGAAAAGTGTTTGCCTTCTTAAATTATATGCCTGAGAGACATATGGTTTTAAAGTTCTATGATTGATATATTACAAGGGAAATTAACAGTTTAATTGACATATGCACTGTTTTATATACATTTCACCACAAAAATAAATATCTTTGATCAATTTGTGATAGGTGACAAGGTTTATAAACGAAGGATTTTGTACGAAAATAGCATTGGTTAACCTATAGATTAGACACATTAATGGCCATTAATCTACTTTCTTTTTGCAGAAAGATTCATCGTCAAATACTTTAGTAGGTGTGTTTATTATGGTATAGTACAGAATCGGAAAACAGCGGCCCTCGGGCTACATACAGTCCTTGACAATGATTTTTACCATCATGGTATTGCATCGTCATGGTATTGCACCGTCATGGTTAAACCGTCATGATATTGCAGTTTTTTTTAAATCCATTAACTTAACAAATTAGAGTAGAACTATATGGAAGCTATACTAATATTTTAAAATTAAGAGTCAATCTCATGAAACGATAGAAATAAGAATTATGGCATTGTATCCCTCTTGAAGACAGATTTGCTTATTTACAAATGCCGGTCGTTTGGCTGCTAGGTCATTAGACGAGCTCTCTAGTATTTCTCAATGATAGAATTAAAAGTCAGTAGTGCAGTGCCCTCGTCCAAATATTTTTCAGACATTGGCTGTCTCAGGTCACATAAAATACTATCAGGGGAAGCAGCAAGTCCAATACGATGGAAATGCTCCCTGAGACAGTCATGACCAGCCAGAAGTCTGAACTTGGCAACTGCTTCTCGTCGAAGCGTCTCTGGAATGACTGAAATATTCTTGCTGAGGACGCTCCATGACTAGATACCTCGATAGATTCTGCCTCAATTTCTTTTTTGTGTAGCATTTTAATTATACAGTAGTGCTGAATGAAAAGTTATAGGCTTTGAGAATCTCTGCTCCTCCATAGTACCCTTTTTGGTCGAAAAGTCCGCTTTTTCATTTCCAGATACTCCGCAACGTGCAGGGTCAGCGCTTTTAAGCACAGATTTGATTATTGGGTGTTAAAAAGCGCGAAACTACTTTACCGATACTAGTCGTTACATTAGGAACATGATATCAAACATTGAGAAAGCTTACTTTTGTAGGATCATGTGACTATGAATATCAATAAAGCTATTATCCACACATGTATTTGCACTCTTTTGCAGATGCGGCTGTTGATCTGCATCCAGGAAACCGGATGAGGCTCGCAGGTTCTTCAAATTTGCCAACCCCTGGTATAGTACATCATGATTTTCTATGTTATAGTAAAACAATACTAGGCACTCATATGACTCAAAATAGAGAGAGAGAGATTTCAGTAATGGGAAAAGAATACTTTTAGTCGGGTTCGAAAGTTAGTCTTGCACACCTAGTTAAAAAGAAACGAAACCAATGACTTTTAAGGTGGAGGGTGGAAAGAGCCTTGATGTCCCAACTGGGAATCGAATCTTGGATCTCCGAACTGGTCAGCCGACGCTCTACCTTTGAGCTACTGGGACAACATTGCAAGCTCTTATCGGTTAAGTGGACTTTGTATGTTTCACCCTCAAATTTCAAACTGGCGGGTAACTGATAATCTGACTGAACGCCTCCTGCTATTTTTTTTCTTAGGTGAGCCTTATGCTATTACTATTTTTACCCAGGTTAGTATCTTGCGTGGTCGTTATTCTCTCAAATTTGAAATCTGAGCTCAATCTTTCAGAGTCCACTGAATCCGCACTAGTCGTACTTGGGCCACTTACAGATCTCCGACATATTTGCACTAACCCACAGGGTTGATTTGTTCAGGCTCCATTGTAAAGAACCTTGTTGCTCCAACCGGGAATCGAATCCCTTATCTCCGAAATGGCCAGCATCTTTGAACAACTGGGACGAAATTGCAAGCCTTATCGTTGAAGTTGATTCTGCAAGGGAAGTGATATGAAAGTACAATAGTGTCTATTTTTACACTGGTCTTTTAAAAAAGCATTCATCGTTGTATTTCTATTATTAGGAAGATAGTTGCTGATATAAAACGAGATTGTTAGGAGAGACTCTGGAAAAGACATTTATAAATTAGAGTTATCCATTTTTTAATTAAAAAATATCAAATCCTTCAATTTGATGAAGCAAAACTAGGATTTAATTCAAAAATTGTAATCATAACATAATAATCAAATATTGCTATTAACAAAATAAAAATGTATAGAAATGCTTCAAAACCCTTCTGGGTCGTACTAGAAATTTAGGGTATAAAATAACTAAAGCTAATACTTCGTGCGGTTGGATTACACCTCCATATGATTCATAGATACCGCAGTCAGATTTATTGGGTAATAAAGCTAAACAAGTGTTATTACCAGTCATTGAACGTGATTAATAGGCTGTGGGCTGGATAGGGAATCTTTAAATCTTAATCTGATTTATGGATACCCTTTAAATAAGGATAAAAGAAAGTGAAGCTTGGAAAGAAAATCGGTCCAGCAAATCAATGGTTCGATTATTACAGGAATGTTTGTTTATCTGTTATTGTTTGATTTTGCTCATGAACTAGTATTTTTCTAACTTGAATAAAACATTAAAATTAAAGATAAACTTAAATAAAACGTAATTAAACACAGATTAATCAAAATGCAACTTACAGCAGTTCAGTGTTAAAAGGTCTAACGAATTTAAAAAGAAGTAAAAGACGATTCAGCTTATTTTGTCTTTTTGACTTCAGGTTTGTTTCATGTCAGGTTCTAGAACTGAAAAAAAGGATCAGGTGTTTTCTCGAAACAGCTGTGAGCTGCATTGTTTATTGATTTGTGCTTAACACACCTTGCACAAAGTGGTTTACTAGTTAATCTCCCCAAAGAACCAACTATATTTTATTTTCCTTTAATATAGAAATATACTGTTTGGTTCACAAGTCACTTTAATCGTTGAGAAATGCACGATAGTGTTTCTTCGAATAGCGCGATGGATGACACTTTTTGACCTTCGCACCATTTCTGTCTGGTGTCAAGTTGTATCACCGTGTTATTGGACGTCGTTTAGGATGGCTAGATATACCGTTGCGAAGTGGGTGTTTATTGAAAAAAGTTATTGGATTACAAAATCTATTAAGGTAAAACAACTCAAATTCCTGGATAAGTTTGGGGTAGGTAAGTGTTACATCGTCGTGTTGCAGAAGAAATTGAAGAAACAAGTTCAGTTGTGTCTGGATGTTGGTAGATGATATTTCTAGCTTTTATTGTGCTATATTTCCATGAACTAAGGTCACTTGTAAACTACTCATCGTGTTTCTATGTAGAGTGGGAAGAAAAATATAGTTGGTTCTTTGGAGGAGTATCTAGTGTAGGAGTAGTATCTCTGCCGACGAAGATAAACAACACAAGATCGAGTTTCCGACGCATTTAAACGTTTTTAGACTACGGGAGCTCAAACGGAAGATTATCTTGAGGTGATGTATGGGTGTATATGTATGTCTGAGCGTGAAAATTTCTGTCAGTCATTCAGTTAGACCGTCAAACTAGCTGATTGATTGTTGTCAGTCATATCCAGTCGTTTGTGTATAGAAGTAAGAGAATTATATTTTTCCAAAATTGTGTTTAAACTAGTATGGAAGAGTGAGAAAATTTCTTCGAAAATGTGAACAAGACCTTTACTGAAATTATTTTTTAATTGAAATCAATTATATCATTAACATTTTATTTTTTCAAATAGTCAGGTGACAACTTCAAAATGTTTGTGAAAACAACATCAAAATAAAACTCGAAGTGCAATAACTACAGAAATTCTTTTACGGCATCATCGAGTATTGAACCCATTACTAGTGAATATAGCACTTTATACATAACCATTCATCTACGGTTGTATTGTAATCGATTTATTTATTTATCTGATGATAGCGCTTATACAAGAAACTATTTAATCCCGTGATCCATTGAAATTCAAGAAGGTGCGTTTTATGATTATATTTTCAGTTACTTTGAAATGACATTCTACAAACGTGTTCAATTTGGTATTTATAGTTATTTTGAATAAAGCTATGGATTCGATCAGTTAGCCAGTCTGATCCAATTGTTACTTTCCTTATATACATAATGCATAAGGAAAGTATTGTGACGGGGTCGAAAATTCGAATTCGAGTTTTCGACGGGAGAGCACGTTTCAAGCATCCCTGATCACGAATCAAACATTTTTGAAGTGATGTCTGTGTGTGTGTGTGTGTGTGTGTGTGTGTGTGTGTGTGTGTGTGAAAGTATGTGTGTATGTGTGTGTGTGTATGTCAGTGAGTCTGTGGAGACGATAACTGACGAACGAATGGACCGATTCGAACCAAATTTGGTACAAAAATCACAATCCGTAAACCCTGGAAGCCTATTGTTTTTATACGCAATCGAATGTTCAGAACACCCCTAAATTTTCGAATGAAATTTTGAAAAAATCGTCAAAAATTTAAAACCACTAATAAAGTTACGCAAATAGACATTTCTTATGTAATTTTTCATTAGAAAACGATTGACATAAATTTTAGAACGCTAACGTAAACCGTTCTCGAGATATTGTACATTTTTTAAAAAAATTATCAAAAAGTCATATAAAATAATAAGAAAAATATTTCTTATTGAGAAACATGTTTACTTTTCATATGTAATACCATGCGATAAATTGAGTGTAATCCTTCTCGTGGATCTAGCTCGTTCCATTCTTGAAAAAAGATACTTTGAATAATACTTTTGTATTTGAACGCCAATAGTCATTTATCTGCTTTAAGAAAAACTTATTTCTTAGTGCATAACGCTTGGCGAGATTTTGGCGACGAATTTGGCGGAATGTCGCCAACTTGGCGACTTTTTTGAAATGTTGCCAAATTAACGAAAATCTCGCCGAATGGATAAAAATGACGTTAAATCAATGAAAATGACGACTAATTGTCGAAAATTCAATATCTTGGAAAGAATATTAGTATCTACTACAAGAAAATCCTATTTTTTACTGTAAAAGTAGTAAATTCATTACATTATATAAGGAAAGTCATGTGTTGCCCACATCAGATTTTTTTTTACTGTAAAAGTACTACATTCATTACATTATATAAGGAAAGTCATGTGTTGCCCACATCAGATTTTTTGTATATAGATTCTCTGCGGATAATACATGTTCGTCCAATAATAAAATTTTTGAAAATCAAATGAGTGCTAATGGATAGTATTTTTATTGCGTATTTATGCACTCCGAGAATATATATATGAGGAATAAATAAAATATTTCTTAAATAAATTTTTCTGGTAACAAAGAATAAGTAAGTAATACCAATGTATTTCGATACTGAATAATTTAAAGAGGATGGAATAAATGCACTGAATAATAATGCAAAAGAGGTAGCAATTTACAAAAATAAAATTTGTGAGTATATTAAAATCCAAATATCTCCGGCTCATGGCTTTTCCGACAAATGATTAAATGTCGATTTGGAAGGAAATAATTACAATTCATTGGAGTTTGGCTCAACTTAAATTTCTCACACAATTATAACATGTTACCCTTCATTTTAAAAGAACTTGATCAATTGATTGATACCAAGTCCTACAATGTACTCCCTCGGGGAGGGGGGGAGCTAATGATGCCACGAACACAAAAATTGTATCGCGGCTATTTTTCACTGCAGCGATTTAAAAAGCTATGTCTCATGATCGAACCATAAATATCCATTTTTATGCACAGTAATGCCACATTTTGTCCTATTTTTATGTTAAGGAAATATACAATTTCGAAGTTTGCGATCGAATTTCAGAAACTTCTATCTAGTTCTTGATATTTTGTCAACAAAGGCGGATCAAAAGTTTTGTGAAAATCGATTAATATTTGTGGCAGCTATCGTGTGCGCAAGAAATCGGCCGCAGACAGACAGACAGACATGCATCCCTTTAAGATAGTCAAAAAGTGTTCAGGAGGGCCTAAATTATATATTGGAATAAAAATCTCGAAATCGAAAATTTTAGTCTAAACAATACTGTCTCTATATTATGAAAAAGTAAAAATCGGAATATTTTTATGATTTTATCTCACTAAGAATGAAAAAGGCTTGTAACTGCGAACAAAAATTATCATACAAAATGATATAAAAATGTTTGTTTATTTAGCTATCTATTTTGAATGGTTGACAAGTTTAGGGTTTTCTCCTGTTGAAATATCGTCTAGAAACGATGTGCCCTTTTATGTTTAATGTATGAAACAGTCATAACAAATTTTATAAAAACAGCTGAATTTAAGGCACTCAATCAGTAATAAAATATCTTATTGAAATGCTCGAAATGTGTAAATCCATCCATAATTAAGAGCGAAATTAATTAACCACAGCAATGTGTTCCCCTGACATGTGTGGAGAAAATACTATTTAAAAATACATTCCTCATAAAGCAATTAATTTAATTTAAGAAAACAGAATCCATTATTTCAACAAAAGTACATCCCATATAATTAATATTCATTACATCGGACAGCTACTGCCACCCATTGTCATGAAAATAAAAGTACATTACATCTAACACTAATGTAAAGAAATTAGTGCTTTAATATAACATGAATGATAACGTCTCTTTTTTATATCCTCTGCTCTTCGTGCAAGTAGTGCAGAGCCTGAAATATTATTCATTTTTTTTCTCACTCTCAATTTTCTCTTTTGCTATCCATCTGATTCCCCTTATTCGTCTTCATTAAATGGCCCTCATCATTTGTTTCATTAAGCGAGGCGCAGAAAGCTTGGCGAAAGAAAGAATAATTAAATAAAATGAATTAACAAGAGTATAGAACACAGAGTTAATATGTGCGAACAAGGTACTGTCAGAAGTTTAAAGAATTGTAAAACTCGTCAGTAGATTGATTACCCGTGCTTTACAATTCATAAATCTTTTTTTTTATCTTTTACTTTTCTGACAAAACACATGTAGATAAATATTGTGTTGCCCCGGATGTATAGTGAAATAACATAGGAATATTCCTCATTTGTATGCCCAATCTAGTAAAATTATCCAAAATACATTCATTTGTTTATCTTACAGAAGTACTTGATGATGCCATGTTCAGAATAAAAATCCTATGTGGGCAGCACATGGTTTTCCTTATATAAAGCAATGAACTGACTCTTTTACAGCCAAAAAAAATCTGATGTGGGCAACACATGACTTTCCTTATATAATGTAATGAATTTACTACTTTTACAGTAAAAAAATAGGTTTTTCTTATAGTAGATACTAATATTCTTTCCAAGATATTGAATTTTCGACAATGAGTCGTCATTTTCATTGATTTAGCATCATTTTTATCCATTTGGCGAGATTTTCATTAATTTGGCAACATTTCAAAAAAGTCGCCAAGTTGGCGACATTCCGCTAAATTCGTCGCCAAAATCTCGCCAAGCGTTATACACTAAGAAAAACGTTATTCTTACAGCAAATAAATGACTATTGGAGTTTATATACAAAAGTATTATTCAAAGTATATTTTTTCATGAATGGAACAAGCTAGATCCACTAGAATGATGTCACTCAATTTATCGCATGGTATTACATATGAAAAGTGAACATGATTCTCAATAGGAATTTTTTTTATGTGACTTTTTCATAATTTTTTTGAAAAATGTACAATATCTCGAGAACGGTTCCTGTTAGCGTTCTAAAATTTATGCCAATAGTTTTCTAATGAAAAATTACATAAGAAATGTCTATTTGCGTAACTTTATTAGCGGTTTTGATTTTTTAACGATTTTTTCAAAATTTTATTCGAAAATTTGGGGGGGGTTCTGAATATTAGATTACGTATAAAAACAATAGGCTTCCAGTATTTACGGATTGCGATTTTTGTACCAAATTTGGTTCGAATCGGTCCATTCGTTCGTCAGTTATCGTCTCCACAGACTCACTGACACACACACACACACACACACACACACACACACATACTTTCACACACACACACACACACACACACACACACACACACACACACACACACACACACAGACATCACTTCAAAAATGTTTGATTCGTGATCAGGGATGCTTGAAACGTGCTCTCCCGTCGAAAACTCGAATTCGAATTTTCGACCCCGTCACAATACTTTCCTTATACATTATGTATATAAGGAAAGTAATAATGTACAAGATCCACGGTACTGTGTTTTTATCGTTGAATTGTACATCGGACAATTTTCCAAATGACAACATGTAAAACTATTTCAAAGTATCCATTTAACTTTAGTGCACAATTACCAATATTAATAGCATCCTTAATAAGCGATATGGTCCATATGTTAAAATATTTTAATAATTAATTAATCAATTGGGCGTTACTTTCATTAATTTAGAGTCATTCCTGCAATTTTGACGAAATTTTCGTCAATCTGGGGAGAAATAATTTATTTAAAAAATGTCCAATATCTCCAGAACGGTTCATGCTAGTCAATCGGTTCATTTTTGATAGAACGTTTAATTATAGAACAGTTCATTTATGTCAATCATTTTCTCAGGTAAAATTACGTAAGAATTGTCTATTTGCCTAACTTTAAAGGTTTTTATTTATTGCAGGTTTTTTTCAAAATTTCAGTCAAAAATTTAGGCAAATTCTGAACATTCGATTGCGTTTAAAAGCAACAGGCTTCCAGTATTCACGGATTGTAATTTTTGTACCAAGTTTCATCTGAATCGCTCCATTCGTTCGTAAGTTATCGTCTCCACAGACTCACTGACACACACATACATACACATACTTTCACGCACATACATAGACATCTCAAAAACGTTTAATTCGTTTTCAGGGATGCTTGAAATGTACTCACTTGTCGAAAACTCTAATTCGAATTTTCGACCCCGTCACAATACTTTCCTTATACATTATACTATGTATACTGAAAAGTAAAAATGTTAAACTACCAATACGGTCAGCTATGTATCTAGTACAAATACAGGTCGTTTTCTAAAATGCGAATTGAGACGTGCTAGAACATTTCGCATTCATACTGTTACAAAAATCTAAATAGTCTTCACGATATACTTTCTTATCAGACAGAAAAAACAGCATTTACAAGCAACCATTGATATTAGTTGAAGCTCAGGTCGCTTGAGCTTGGTGCCAAATTTAGTGAAATGTCCCAACTTGGCATGTTTTTGAAATGCGCGAATTTTGTAGATTAGTTAAAAATATTCATTAATCACGTTCAAAATCAGAACTTTAGACTGCCAACATGTTTTAAAAGCAAAACATGTTTTCTTCGTGTTTTGTGGCTACGATTTTATACTTGAGTCACGCGAGCAAAATTTCTGTTAAGAGACCATTTCCTGTTTTTGTTGGAGTGATTTTCTTCTCTCACTTACTCTAAAGAATGACGATCGTTCAGCCACCTCCCCGATGCAGTTTTATATTCTAGTGTTTTAGATTATTCTTTTTTATAAACGTCATTTATTAAAGGAATGGACTTTATTTTTTTTTCTGGTAGAAATAAAGCCATATGGTCAGTAATTTAACAATATACAAGTATCATCTTAGTAGATTTATAGGGCAATAAAGCTATAGAGCTAAACAAGGGTCATTGCTAGTCATTAGATCAGTATAGAGATAGTAATACGGTGGGAGAATAGGAAGTTATATCGATTTAAAGTGCTTTATTAATAGCTTTATTATTTGAATTATATAATTAGATAGATTTCTCTGGTGCAGACCATTGTGTTATTTAATTTAGTGACATATAAGTATTCGGCTTCCTATACAAAAACCAATGTCTCTGAAAGTTGAATTATTCTCTATCACGATTAAGTATCTAGGATCGATGTGAATGTGTAAATATTTAGACTGCTCGCTAGATATATCTATGCAAATGTTTAGTCAGGCTCCATTCGACTTTCTTATGCATTCACTATTCATATTCTATATATTTATGTACATTTGTTTCAAAGACTTTTTTTGTGAGCTTCTGTTCACACACGTTGCTCTGTTAACGTTGTAATAAGTGGTACAATGTAATGGCATAAAATATTTCATAATTATCTGTGTTCATGAATTACTGTCACATCCGATCTGAAACATACACACAAGCAAAGTTCTTTTTGAAAAGGATCGAGATGTGCGCAATGCATAATTCGAATTACAATATTTTTGGGGGAACGCTCTTCACGCGTAGGGTGAAACGAGAGACAGGAGAAAAACTTGCGACAAAAATTCCTCCTGATAAAGACAATAATGCTATCATGAAAATTTTATATCATTAGATATTGCCGTATATATATATATATAAAAGCGTCCTTTTAAACCTACTGAATATGCATAGAATGCTTTTAGAAATAGACTTTGTTTTACAAGTGTATGTTTGTATGGCTGTCAAGTGTTTCAACATAACTTAAGAATGCATGTATGCAAGACCATAAGATTTTATATGTATATTTATTGAGTGAAAAACTAGAACTTAATACAAAGAATTTTTTTAATTTTTAAAATTAGAATGTATGTAATTATACGTTTATTGTTTTTTTAACAATGCATTCCATTCAGAAGCACTTGTAATTCCAGAGTAGTGATTCTACATGAGACAATGATCGTTAGAACTAAGTTATGCAAGAAAAGAGTCAAAGTAGTATGTAGTTATCGAAATCAGCTGCATACATCAAAGACAGGGACTTCATTTAGCTGTTGATAACTAAATAATGTTAAGAATATTTTAAGAACTTTTCGACAATACAAAAAAGTTATTTGGTGTACGACTCACATAACTTTCACATTCCAGAATCCATTTTTGGCAGCTTTTAGGGTTTTTTCAAACTTTACGAAAATATTTTTGAGAAATAGGTATCATTGGTGTAAATGATCACAATTATAACAATTTACTCTTCACATTATAGGGCTAAAATATTTTTTCGATTGCTACCATACATGACCAATATACCCCCAGAGTGGTAACTTACCCCTCGAAAAGGGATGTTGTTGTCACAAACACAAAAATTGTATCGCAGCTATATTTCTCTAACCCTTTTTATGCATGAGTATGTCAAATTTTTTTCTGTGCTGCTTGCTAATAAAATATAAAATTTAATCGCTCGAATGTAAGGTAATTCTATCTAGTTCTAGATTTTTTGACAACAAAACTGGATATAAAGTTTCGTGAAAATCCATTAATGTTTGTGTCAGTTATTCTATACACAAGAAATCGACCCCATATGTAGACAAACGTCAAGACGTCTCTCTAAAAATAGTCGAAATATGTTCAGGAGGTTCTAACTCATGTCGACATCAAAATTCCGAATTCGAAAATTTTAGTGAAATTAATACTTTTTCTACACTACATTACATAGCATGAGAAAGTAATAAAACGATAGATTCCTGTTCATTCTTATCGTCAAACACGATACACCTAAATTTTGTAGAATAGGATTGTATCAGAAAGCCGACTGGAAATTCACTCCCTAGATATTTTATACTAGAAACTCTTATCACTTCTTAAAACTATTGGCTAAAGTGAACTGACAGATCACTAATGATGCTAACACCTGTGTGAAATACAAACTTAAAGAAGTTTTTTTTTCTTTTCGTGTTCGACATAAAATCGCATGATGAGAAATAGAATGATGTTAAGGTATCATCTTTGTAGATTTATGAGGCAATAACGCTCAACAAGGGTTATTGCCAGACATTAGAAGTGATTAGTCCGATGGGGAGGCACGAAATGATCGTTATATTGAACAAAATTGCTTTATTGATAGTTTTATCATTTGAAGTGAGACATCATAAAGAATACTTTTTATATAGGATATATTTCATTTATTGAACAGAGAATAATTCAAATTTCTGTGGATCATAAACTATTCAAATGTCTTGAAATGTTATAAAGGATTAGCACGAATACACAGCAGTTACCAAGATTTAAGATGCAAATCTCTGAATAAAATTTCACCGTAACATACAACACATTCTCATAAAGCAAACAACGCTTTAACTATGCGGTCTATCAGAACACAAAAATAAGTGATTTGCAGCGCAAGCCTAATATGTAGTTAATATACCCGCGAGTGGCATAAACTAACAGTACATGACTTTCTGCAGCTTAACTTGAATAGCAATGCTTTTGAAGTTAGCATTATTAAAAGCTGCGACAGGGTCAAATTAGTGAAAGAAGCAAAATAGATTGATAAGGCATATCATGGATTTAATCGACGGAAAGAAAAGGTAGCATATGTATTGAAATTTAAGTTTTGAAACACTGTGAAACATAAATCTTAAAAAAAATAAGGTACAAAGTAAGTATTTATCCAAACTTATCAAGTAGCTAATTATCCTAGCTACTTGATATGTCCTAGCTACTTGATATATCCTAGCTACTTGATATATCTTAGCTACTTGATCCATTAGCTGTCTCCAAAAGTTGATGTCTAATTTAAATACTTTTTCACAGAATGATTATAATGCTAAAATATGCATATTTAAAAAATTAAAATGATATTTTTGAAATTCTGAAAATTAGATGTTTTTTCAATTTAAACTACAGCTCCTGTTGCGTCTTATGTCTGGTTTGTCGATTGCCGTTTGTATCTCTAGCACTCGTAAAATATTCTGTAACAAGTCTTTAAAGTGGCGACATTTTTTAAGAGAATCCATATTTAAGTTCATAATATTTAACCTATTTCAACAAAAATCTTGACGAGACGTATTGTTTTGGGAGTTACCGTATCCCTGCATCTAATGTCTAGGCTGCCCGAATCCTCGATTATGGGCCACAAAGGGCAGAGACACACATACAGACACGCAGACTGAAATGCTGACAGAAACGAAAACAGAGATCTTCTATTATGTGAAATAAAAAGTATAAATTTAGAAGAAAACTGGGAACGCATATTCAAGAAATTTAAATTTAGAGTGCAATGAAGATTAGTTTAAATATAAAATATAAGTGCAATAGAGAAAGTAAAGGAAAGAAATTTTGAATAACCAGAATAACAGTTACGCTTGTGCTAGAGTTTCTAGTCTCCCAGTTTATTGTTCATTATCTCATATCTTTACACACAGAATCCGTCAAGATGAGATTGACACACGTAGCACCTAACCTCCTACAGTATTCTATATTCTTATTCATATTATTCTATAATACACTAATTTAAGTTTTAACACACAAAGTACTCAAACTAGTTATTTATTTGACATTATACCCAATATGCAGTTATAAAATAATTTTCCTTTTCCATGGCCAATTATTTCCGGCTGCATGGTTTTAATGAACAATTGTTCTTTGAATAATAAGCATTGCTTGATATAGTCTCGTAGCCAGAGAGTTCGGTTCCCCAAGGGGATGTGGCTTTACCACATGCATGTCACGTGATCCATTTTTAAGTATTTAAAATCGTTATAATAAATTACAAACTACATGTCACGTATCAAATTATTAAATGGCAACACCTGTTTATTTCGAAACATAGCAATTGAAACTTTCAAAAATGATTTTAAGCGTTATAATTAAGATGGTGAACTTTGACCTCCATAAACTCAGGCTACTGATCTAATATTCAAATTAGGGCGTCGTAGCAACCTTTTATTTTATAAATGTGAAAATTTATAAACGAGCAAATTTATCTGAAATAGTCACTGAACAATACCGTTAACAACAGAAACGACTTTGAGTAGATGGCAAGGAAGCTCTGCTGGCAATAAATTTATAAAAATTTACAATATAACAGAAAATATCAGTTAAAATATTCATGTCATATAATCAAAAACACGAATGCTATAAAAAACAATCAAGTTCATTAAACTTAATAAAGCAAATTTAACATCCTCGCGAATAAAATGTAAGTCATTCGCACTGCATTAATTCTCGCATCATACACGAGTTATCTGTCACCCTGCGTCAAGAAGTTAAAAAATACGACTTGAGATAAAACAAATAGGACGTCGAAAAGAAATTAATCTTCCATTAATTTATGAAAAATGTCGTTTTGCTTGTTTTGAACACACACCCAAGTTAATGAAAATGCATGTCGGAATTTTTATTTTTTTTTATCAAAAGTTATGCAGCCTGCATCATTATTTTTCTTTATTTAAAAAGCTATTATTAATTACTCAAGAGAATTAGATATAGCAAGGAACTGACGGGATAAGAAATAAATAAATGATAGTAATAATAGGATTAGCATGAATAAAATTTCAAGATATGGAGACGATTTCGTATATGGAAGGACACAATTTTCTTGGCAGCTAACTCGGAGAGCGACGTCTGGCCAGAGATTGCTGGTTCAATTCCCCACTGAGACACCTGAGGAATTTCATCTTATAGATTGGAAGCAGTGAATATCTGAATATATACCAAATTCTGTATGTCGCTAAGTCAATAGTTCTTTATAATGGTGTGTAGATAAAACTGAAAATAGAAATATATATAGTCTTATTGATTGCATTTGCAGTGAATATCTTTAGCCGTAAAATGGTGGCGTATCGGACGAAGATAGGGTATTTACCGGGGCACACTGGTTTGATAGTCTGTGCTACATATTTGGTATGATTTTAGAAATATTTGTGGGTAACATAAACTGTGACCTGTCTATATAATCTCAGAGTATACATTGGAGAACTGCGGTATTTGCATCCTCTAGGCACCTATATTAGAGCCATTTCAGTAATTTTTCTAAAGGATTATTTATTTATTTTTTTTATATCAAATGGCCAGGCACTTGACTTCCATCATTCGCCTATACATCGGCCAGGAACGTGAACCATTTAGCCGTCCTAGGATGTTGGCCCAGGCGCACCACAGGAGCATGTTATTTTATTTATTGTATATTGTCTATGTATATGTATATTGTCTATGCATATGATATATGTATATTGTCTATGTATGTTTACGTATTTGTGTATTGTTTTCTGTGTTTTTCCCGGTCGTCCTTTGCAACTACTGTGCACTCTTTAGGTACTGGCTCCTTGGGTAACTAAAAGAAAAAGTTTGTTTCTAAATACAGCCAGAGAGAGGAAGGGGAGAAAACTGTTTTGAAAGGCGATAAAAGTGGCTGCCAAATCATATAGCCTAAAACATGTCGAAATAAAGAGTCGTATAACCTTCCTATACATCTCAAGTCAGTGAGAAAAAGAGTGTTCCGATTTCCGCAATACATTTATATATCTGTGTGTTGCTTATATTCTTATCATTTTATGGTATAAATAATACGAGACATATACACTTATTTAAGATGGCATATATATATATGGCATATTATTAAGATGGCATACATATTATAAGATGGCATCGATTTGGCCAATTTTATTGAACCGAATACTTGATGTACTAACTTTGCGCACTTTTAAAAACGCACCTTTCTAAAATTTCTTGAAACGATGATATCTAGTAGAAGGTTCATCTCATTATAGTTGTAGAATTTCTAGAATTTCGTTTTGTTAATGAAATGTGCATATAACGTATTCATTTCTTGCTTAGAACTGAATGAGTCTATTAATTTTTATGTGTCTTTTAAAACAGGTCACTTCAGTTACTTCGAGATGCCCCAAAATCTAATGAGAACTAGGGTAACGTAAAAGTCACCTTAAGTACATATGTTAAACATAAAATGGTAGGATTTTGGGTTTAAATGTATACCTTGTAAGTCTAGACATTAAATAAACAAAAGAGAAAGCTAAGAGACGAAAACAAAAATAGAACAATTCTATTTGATTACACAATTCCATGCTTGAGGCACATGTCCGTTCCCACGTCTTACTTTTTAGAACCTACAATATTAAATTATTTCATTTCTTGACTCAGGCAATACACGCTTTAAAAACTCAATATGATTTCAGTTTTTCTTTTAACAAGCCTCATCATGAATTTTTATTAATATTTGAAAATATATCTTTCATTTACCGAAGTGTCATTGTAATACGATAAGAAGGAGGTTAGAAAATAATTTTCCTTCTCACGTCACGTAATTGTTCCATTAATCTCATTTGAGACAGATTTTGAGCCAGCCTTAAAAAAAAAGAATAAAAAGGCATAAGTATGCAGTTTGCTCCTTATTCCTGCAGAAACTGGTATGGAATTAAATGGAAAATTGGAATTAAGTGGAAAATTCAAATTAAGTGGTTAAATTCAAAAGTCCCGCTTACTTCCACTATAACATATAGTGTGTGTGTGTGTGTGTGCGTGTGTGAGTGTATGTGTGTGTGTGTAAAATTATAATTTCCGATTTTGATCTATATTTGTTTTGAATTAATTTGTATTTGTTTTAAAATGCATTTTGAAATGACCCATAGACACAAAAAAACAGAAATAATAGAACTAATAGTCTATATGTACTACAGATAATTACATATAGACAATGAACATTTTCCCCATCTGCATAAAAAGCTTTGTACTGCCTATATACAATTCTCACTTAAGGAATGTAAAACCTCTGAGTGCAAACATTTTCTGGATTTTCTTTTTTAGACAAAATTTTGTGATAGAAAGCAAAGCTTCTAAAACCACGAGACGTCGTAACAAGAGATTTACCAGAATCGCAAATACAGATGTTGTATCTAACATAGATTTCTTACTTCATTTGGTTATACTTAACTACAAGGTGTTACCGTTTGCAATTTAACTTTAATATCCATAGATGTAGAGTTCGTAGTCTATGTACGGATGGGATAAGAGAGTTTGGAATTCACTTTAAGATTTAGGACTTCGTTAAAGTAACCCATGTGGGAGAAACAACAATCAGTATTGAATTTTCACAAAATTTTATATCCAGCTTTGTTATAAAAATAATCCAGAACTAAATAGATTTTTTTGAAATTTCAGAGAACGAAATTTATTCGAAAAATTATATTTTTACTTTCTCATACTATTGAATATAGAGGAAGTACTGTTTTCACAAAAATTTTTGCTTTCAAGATTTTGATGCGAATATAGGTTTCAAGACCCCCTCAACACGTTTGACTATTTTTGGAGTTATGTCTGTATGGGATCGACATGTCTTGTGTACGTGATAGCGACAGCAAGTATGAATGGATTTTCACGAAAATTTACTTTCGGATTAGACTAGAGCTAGACATTTTTAAAATTCGAGCAAAAACTTTGAAATTTATTCGAAATTTTATATTTTCTTAATATGGCAACATTGGACAAAATTTGATTTAATGATAAAAAAAGGGATATTTAGGACTCAGTGATAATGAAGCTTAGCCGTTCCAATCATTGTAATAAAAAATAGCCCAGATAAAATTTTGTGTTTGTGAAGCCATTAGCCCTACTTGTGGGATCATTACCTCTCGAAGGGGGTGGTAAGTTGCACCCTTCGAGGGTACATTGCAAACTTTGTATTAATCGAAATAATTTTATGCCCTTTAAAATAAAGGGTATTATTACTTTCGCTGCAATACATGGTAATGTATAGGGAAAGTATTGGAATCCTGCCGAAAATCGCAACTCGAGTTTTCAAGATCTATAGAATACGCGTTTCGAGACCTCTATAATAAGAAAAATCTATTTATAGCGTGAGGTCTGTGTGTGTATCTGTGTGAATGTCTCTGTGTGTGTCTGTCTGTCTGTGTAGATTTTGTATCCACGCTAACTAAAAAGCTAATGGACCAAAATTTCATAAAATTTGATAGGTAAGTCACTTGTGGGCGAATCTGGTGCTGATTAGTTTTGGGTACGATTCGGGATAAAAGAACCCGCCTATTTTTGCGAAATGTCCCGCAAAAGCCTATATCCACTCTAGCTGAAAAGCTAATACACCGAATTTCACAAAATTCGGTAGATAAGCCCCTTGTGGGTTACCCTGGTGTTGATTAGATTGTGGTACGATTCGAAAAAAATAACCTTTTTTTGCAAAATGGCCCGCAAATATTATAGAAATCTAAAATAAAAAACTACGTATGCTCAAATATATCCATTAAATGCTTGTTTCATACGTAATTTTTAACGATGAAAAGAATAAGACCAACCCCACTACACTAGATCTAACCGTTCTCGAGATATTTTAGTTTTTTCGTATTTTCTTTACTTCACCTTTGAAAATAAGTCCAGTTACCAAATGAGAACGAAAATTGAATTAAATTTAATTAAAATAAAGAGAACGCGGATATAAGTCTGCAGGGAAAGTCATGTGCTGTCCACATCAGAGTTTGTTATAATTGGGATCATTTAGATCAACAATACTAATTTTTCAAATTTCTTTCAAAATTTGAAAAAAAAAAATCACCAGCTACAAGCAAGTAAATTCTGGGATTGAGAAAATAGAGTTGAATCACAGTCCAGGTAATTTTTGTTGATGTACCTGTTGCTTCATTTATCCTGATGAATGAAGGAATATCTTTCATACATTTGTCTCATGCTTCAGCTAGAATACATAGACGGCGTTGGTCTAGATTTAAAATCAGGGATTATTGAATTCATTCATTCATGCATTCCATTTTTCGAAATACAAGTTCAAGGAGGAAATTGGAGTCCCTTACCCCATTATAAATGATTGAAAATTTATGAGAAGTTTAAAATAAAATTACACAGAAAATTTAAAAAAATGGAGGAATTATTTTTCTATTAGAACACTAAGAGATATTTATTTCAAAGAATTGTGCTACACTTGAATTGCGAGAAAATTGAAATTAAGATCTCACAGATTCGGCTTCAAACTCGTTGAAAAAAAAACATTCTTTGATCTTTTGGATCGTGTCAAGATGAAAAATTTGGTATTTCTGATTAAAAATAAACCAATTTGTGTGAATATTTCTCAAAATGGTACTTCAACATAAAACAACTATGAAAATAATTCAAGCATTTAATAAAAATATGGGACTAGACGCGGAGTATCACTGTACCCGAAATTCTCAACAGACAGACATCTTCTATTATTATTATAGAACAACGATATCTTTTAATTTTAAGATTTTTATGACAGGGGTTTGAGGGAATTGTTTTACATAACTTATTTCTTTCGCGAGAAAATTCTGTCAATCTACGGATAGCTGCGATATTTTTACGGTATGCTTTAAAAATTATTTTACATTATCTGCTATAAGCCCTACTTATGAACTAAAATAATGCTTCCTACAGTAAAGGAACCTCATATCAGAATATAAATTTCTATCACGTGGATTTTCCATTAATCTTACCTTAGACAGATTTCCTGTCCACTCTAGAAAGCGAGACTAGTGAAAAGTTTGCACTTTTATCTTGGTTCACTTTATTCCGATATTGAATTACGCGGAAAATGACTAAGTAAACTGCGGAAGTCCCCTTTTCACTTGAAAAAAAAAACAATTTTTAGTTAGGTGATAAATTTTATTCTACTCATTTTCCGCATTGAACATGTCTACAAAGATGAAAAGTCAGGATAAGCTTTGAGAAATTCGAGACTACGTTCGAATACATTGAAAAAAATCTGATGTGGGCAACACATGACTTTCCTTATACATAATGTAATGAATTTGCTACTTTTACAGTAAAAAAAATAGGTTTTTCTTATAGTAGATACTAATATTCTTTCCAAGATATTGAATTTTCAATAATTAGTCGTCATTTCCATTGATTTAGCGTCATTTTTATCCATTTGGCGAAATTTTCGTTAATTTGGCAACATTTCAAAAAGTCGCCAATATGGTGACATTCCGCCAAATTCGACGCCAAAATCTCGCCAAGCGTTATGTACGAAAAAATAAGTTATTCCTACAGCAGATAAATGACTATAGGTGTTCAATTACAAAAGTATTACTTAAAGTATATTTTTTCATGAATGGAAAGAGCTGGATCCACGAGAATGATGCCACCCAATTTATCGCATGGCATTACATATGAAAAGTGAACATGTTTCTCAATAGGAAATATTTTTTTTCTATTTCATATGACTTTTTAATAATTTTTTTGAAAAATGTACAATGTCTCGAGAACGGGTCATCTTAGCGTTCTAAAATTTATGTCAATCGTTTTCCAATGAAAAATTACATAAGAAATGTCTATTTGCGTAACTTAATTAGCGGTTTTGATTTTTTGACGATTTTTTCAAAATTTCATTCGAGAATTTAGGGGGGTTCTGAAGATTCGATTGCGTATAAAAAGAATAGGCTTCCAGTATTTACGGATTGTGATTTTTGTACCAAATTTTGTTCGAATCGGCCCATTTGTTCGTCAGTTATCGTCTCCACAGACTCACTGATACACACACACACACACACACACACACACACACACACACACACACACACACACACACGCACACACACACACACACACACATACTTTCACACACACGCACACACACACACACACACACACACACACACACACACAGACATCACTTCAAAAATGTTTAATTCGTGATCAGGGATGCTTGAAACGTGCTCTCCCGTCGAAAACTCGAATTCGAATTTTCAACCCCGACACAATACTTTCCTTATATATTATGTATGTAAGGAAAGTAAAAATTAACTGGGTTGCGGCTAAAACCCGACTTCTTCATTCCAGAATCCATTTTTAAGTAGCTTACGATTTTCTTTTATCATTTCAATAATTGACTTTTAGTTTAAAATATATGAAAACATATAAATAAGAAACCTACAAGGATTACAGATGAAATAGTTTTCGGCATACCACCATTACCATTGTCTATCCTCCTTTCCCCTTCTTTTTGTTTTGTTCTCCTTTTGTGTTTTGTGCTTCTTGTCCCTCTCAGCTGCTGGTGTCATCAATGCCGAGCCCTTAGTAAACATCACATCTGCTCTATGGGCCCTAGTACCACTCTTCGGCCTCTGCCGTAAGGTACACCGTTTGGGCTCGGGAATGGGTTCATGTGGGTGTGATGCGAAAGGGGTAGAGCTGCGTGCATCAGTAGTTTTGCTTTTAAGAAACGTTTGCAGTAAACGGTTCCAGAGGTGAGTCCCTTGGTTGCGTTGGTTAGATGGTGGAGAGTGTTTCATATCGAGGAATCCCCCATGGATCTTTGTTGGTCCTTGGGCCCTGTGCACCAGGTGCACGTTATGGCCCGCTCTCCATCATCTAGCTTTGCGAATGACTCCGGCGGTTACACTTGGCACGTTAGAAAAGTGTGGGGAGACGGAGCCTAGCGGGGGCTCCGATCGATCTGGAAGTAAACCGTGGTTTTTTTATAAGTGGTTACAAGCATGGAGAATTTGAGATTGCTTTCTGTCTCAGGTTCTTCATGCTCTTTTTCAGATGAGAACAATGCTGTTCTGCCTAATATATCACGCATGGATTGGGCTGAGAGGGTTGAGATTACTGAATCCTCAAAGCCAAAAGATGTGACTCCCAGAGGATTGGGACAAAGCTGTGTAACATCAGGTAATGCCTCAAAAGCTAGATATTTCATCATAAAGAAGTCTGAAGGAACTTTTGCAAATTGTTCACCTTTTTTGATTCAAAAAAGTATAGCTGCCTATGTAGGTGATGTAAAAAATGTTAAAAAACTAAGATCCGGTGACCTTTTGGTCGAAGTTACCACAAATGCTCAAGCAACAAGCATAATGAAAATGACCCATATTGGAAATTTCAAGATCACAGTAAACTTACATATGTCACTTAATTATTCTAGAGGCGTAATTTCCGAATCAGATCTGATTTATGACAGTGAGGAAGAAATTTTGAACAATTTAATTGACCAGAATGTGTGCGCTGTAAGACGTATCAACATTCGTAGAGAAGGGAAAGTCTTACCAACTAAACACCTCATACTTACCTTTAACTCGCCAGATTTACCAAAAACCATTAAAGCAGCCTATCTGATGTGCAAAGTCCGTCCTTTCGTTCCAAATCCATTAAGGTGCTTTAAGTGCCAAAGATTTGGACACTCTAAAAATGCATGCAGAGGGAAATGTGAAACATGTGCCCGGTGTGCTGAGCCCGGACATGAATCTGAAAATTGTTCCAAAAAATTTCAGTGTGTTAATTGTAATGGTGAACACCCATCATATGCTCGATCATGCCCTAAATGGAAGATTGAAAAAGAAATACAAACTGTTAAAATCAATAATAATATTTCTTTCCCTGAAGCACGTAAAATAGTAACAGCACGTACACCTGAAGGTGTATCCTATGCCACAGTAGCCACTAAATCCTCAACTTCAGTTGCCACGCAATGTGACAAAAGATCAATTGCTACACAAACCGAACCTATCTCTGTGGCCGAAGACAGTCCAAATCCTACTAACCCATCAAGTACTCAATGTAAACCTAAATCTGCCATACCCTTAGCAACTTTTAGACCAGAGTTTTCACAGCCAAATAAACCAAGTACCAGTCGGGATACTGAAACATATGCTACAATAAACAAAAAAAAATCCAACCAAAAATCTAAATTAAAAAATGAAAAAGACGAACTTGCACCTAGAAAATCATTAAAAAGAGTAGATGCAAAAAATGATGCCAATATTGATGATGCAGTACAACTATGTGTTTCGGATGACGAAACAATGTTGACGGATGTGTTGCCACCTTCATCCAATAGGTCCAGGGTGAACAGTTCTCGTTCACCAAAAAAGAAAAAACCTACATAATGGGTTCTTTAGTTTCTTGGAACTGCCGTGGTTTGCAGACCAAGTTGTTTGAGGTTAAATCATTAATTAATACTTATCACCCCATTTGTGTCTGTCTTCAAGAAACATTTTTAAAAGTTAACAATAGTATAAATGTTAAACATTTTACTTGCATTCGCAAAGATTTTGATCAAAACAGTAGGGTTTCTGGGGGAGTAGCCTTGCTAATTTCCCATAACTATCCTACCTCCAATGTACAACTTACCACTAACTTACAAGCTGTTGCTGCTCGTATCCATATTAAGACATTGATTACAATATGCTGTATATATATTCCACCAAATGATAATATTGATCGCAAGGAACTTGATGATTTGATTGGTCAACTACCTCCGCCATTCGTAATATTGGGCGACTTTAATGGTCACAACCCTCTTTGGGGTAGTTGTGACATGAATCACAGAGGACAGCAAGTTGAACAGTGTATTAGTGATCACAGCCTGTGCCTATTAAATAGCAATGAACATACCTACTTTCATCAACCAAGCAAGACATTCCACACTATCGATCTTGCTTTCTGTTCCCCGTCAGTCCTTCCATACTGGTCCTTTTTAGTCGACAAAGATCTACACAGTAGCGACCATTTTCCCATTGTTCTCTTTAACAGTCAAATCAGATCACCTGTGAAACCATCGCGATATATCTTTTCGAAAGCTGATTGGTTAACATTTACTTCCCAAGCTGTGATAGCTGATGACGCAGTTCAGAGCTGTGACATTGATACAGCTGTAAACAATATTACAAATCTCTTGATTAAGGCTGCTGATAATACAATCCCTAAGAATTCTGGAAAAACATCCAAATATCACTTTCCTTGGTGGAATGAAGAATGTCGTGAGGCATACAAAAAACAAAAGAAAGCCTGGGCCAATTTTCGAAGGTATCCTACGACTGATAATCTTACTGTATTTAAATATACAAAAGCGGTTGCTCGTAGGATACGCAGACAAAGACAAAGAGAGTCATGGGAGGAGTATGTCAGTGGACTAAACTGTTCCATTTCCAGCAAGAAAGTATGGGAAAAGGTCAAAAAGTGTTCAGGTGTCTATAATGACCACCTTATATCTGCTATACATAGTAATGGCTCAATTATTAGCTCTCCCGCAGAAATAGCAAATGAAATAGCCAAAGCCTTTGCAGATGTTTCAAACTCAGGAAGTTATTCAGAACCATTCCTGTCACATAAAATCAGATCAGAAAAGAAACCAATTGTCTTCTCACAAGCCAAACACTTGCCATACAATTCTCCGTTTACAAAGTTTGAACTTCTTACAGCATTGTCACAGACTCAGGGAACCAGCAGTGGGCCAGATGGTGTCCATTATACTATGCTGAAACACCTTTCTGACGAGTCTTTATTGAACCTTTTATATCTGTACAACAGGATTTATATGGAACTTAAGTTTCCGACATCCTGGCAAAGAGCAATCACCATACCCATTATAAAACCAGGAAAAGACCCCAAAAGTCCTTCAAGTTACCGACCCATTGCCTTGACAAGCTGTATGTGCAAAATTATGGAAAAAATGGTAAATGCCCGACTTGTTTATTTCCTTGAAACAAATAAACTTTTGTCTCCACATCAAAGTGGTTTTAGACGAGGAAGATCTACCTCTGACAATATTATTGCTCTGGAATCCCAGATCAGGACTGCCTACCTTAGGCGAAATCATTTAGTGTCAATATTTTTTGATATTGACAAAGCCTATGATCGCACATGGCGCTATGGTATTATTAAGGACCTTTTTGATTTTAATTTAAAAGGAAATCTTCCCATTTTTATACAAAACTTTTTAGCACATAGGACATTCAAAGTTCGTATTGGTACTGTTCTTTCAAATCCTCACGTACAAGAGGAGGGAGTGCCACAAGGAAGTGTATTGAGTGTGACTCTATTTTCCATAAAAATCAATAGTATTTTAAACCATCTACCACCATCAGTTCATAAAAGCCTCTATGTGGATGATTTGCAAGTTTCATACCAAGCACATGATATGCGCACTGTTGAAAGACAGTGTCAAACTGCAGTAAATGGCATTCTGCAATGGGCTAATCTAAATGGATTCAGGTTTTCAATCCAAAAGACTTGTTGCGTTCACTTCACCAGAAAACGAGGTCTACACTTACCTCCAGAGATTTTCATGGAGAATACTAAAATTTCTGTTGTTGATGAAGTGAAATTTCTTGGAGTCTGGTTCGATAGAAAACTCACCTTCCTACCCCATGTTCAGAAATTGAGAAAGAAATGTGAGAGAGCCATTAACATTTTAAAAGTTCTGTCAAATACGAAATGGGGTGCAGATACAACTTCAATGCTACGTATATATAGGGCCATTATTCGTTCCAAGATCGATTATGGATGCAATGTTTATGGGAGTGCACGAACATCTGTTCTTCAGAAACTGGACACAGTACATAATAAGGCATTACGTATATGTTCAGGTGCCTTTAGAACATCTCCTGTTCAAAGCTTATATGTGTACTGCAATGAGCCGCCTCTAGAATTCAGGCGTGAACAGTTGATGCTGAATTATTACTATCGGGTCATGTCCTTACAGAACCACCCTCTGCAACGACTAATTCTAGATGAGCATTATGATCGACTCTACGACCACAGACCCTCATGCATTCCTTCATTTGGCAAGCGGATACGAAATATATTATCAATAACCCCACAAGTAGATGTAAATATAAGGAAAACAAAGTGTTTTGAAACACCTCCATGGCATGTTCCAGATTTTATATATCTCAACCCATTTAGTAATTTTACTAAGAGCAACACAGATCAGACTATTTATCTGCAACTGTTTGCTGAACATAGAAATCTCTACAACGAGTTTACTCCTATTTTCACAGATGGTTCAAAAGCTGGCAATTACGTAGGGTTGGCTTATGTATCTAAAAATACTATAAAGTCTTTTAAACTGCATGCATCTTGCTCTATTTTTACTGCTGAGATTATGGCAATATACCAGAGTCTTATATTCATATCGCATCAAATTTCCAAAAAGCACATCATTTATACCGATTCATTGAGTTCGCTACAACTTTTATCATCTAGGACTGCTATGAATTACCCTATTGCCTCTGATATTCTTAAGTATGAACATCGTCTAAAGGTACAGGGATACCATACTGAATTTTGTTGGGTGCCAGGACATGTTGGTATCAGAGGAAATGAGTTGGCAGATATTGCTGCTAAATCAGCTACTCAAAATTTAAACCTGACAATCCCTTTAACTGACATCAAACCATTCATTTTGAAAAATATATATGACAAATGGCAGTATTCCTGGAACCAGCAGTCTCGTAATAAGTTGTATGAAGTAAAGCCCGTAATACAAAAGTGGACTAGTTTCCAATGTAGGAAACTTGAGGTACTTTTAACACGTTTGCGAATTGGTCATACTCGTTTTACCCACAGACACTTACTTTTAGGAGAAGTTGAACCCTTTTGTAATAGTTGTCAGACCTCAGCAAGTATCAAACATATTTTAATTGAGTGTACTAAATATAAACAGTTTCGTTTCAAGCATTTTAAGACTTATACATTAAATTTGGCAGAATTGATTGGAGAAAATCCTCATTTGGAGCTTTTCCCATTCCTATTGGACATTGGTTTTTTCCATCATTTTTAACATCACCTTTTATAATCTTTTAGCCATTTTTCATATCATTTGCATTGTTGCACATGTTCCATAGTATTTTCACACATTATCACTATTTTAAATTATACACGTGTTATCAATACTATTTTATGTATCTCAGTACCATATGTCTGGCGCAGCATATCCTCTTTGGATCTTGTGCCATTAAACCATAATCAATCAACCAACCACCATTACCATCTTAACATATCTATAAAATATTTGCCATTTCTGGATTAAATTTTAAACGTTTGATATGCAGAACTTGTGTTTAGTCCTCAAACTGTATTACCACAGTCGCTTTTATAAATATATATACTATTTGTTACGAGAAAAATGTTTGACTGTAAATAAATTGCTTATAGGCTTTTTATTGCTATTGAAACTACTGTTTATTTTAAAGCAATAAGTAATCTAGTTTACTGGAAAAATATATCTAATCCGTTGGTATTTAATTTTATAAATAACTTTTTTTAGTCTGTTTATATTTATTAAATAGTGAAGTTGAAAATTCACCATTATTATTTACAACGACACAATAACGCATAGCTAGAAATAGATAGAAAAGGAAAAAACCCTTGGGCTTTGAGAAAATTTTAACTTTGGGAAAATTAAAATTATATCAAACAAACTGTTTTTTTCCTTTATTTAAACAATATGAAAAGAAAGTGATAGGTTAAATAGAATCACGGCAGCTAATTCTCTACAGCACAAATTAAGTTCATTTAAATTTACTTATTTATGATTTAAAATTCTTCAATAAATCCCTATGAGGATTTTAGCACTATCTGATATATTACTATTTATATCAAATAACACACCAACTTTCCTTGAATTATGTTTATTATTATTAAAATCCACAATTTCTTTTTCTTGAATCTCTTTTCTCATTCAGTTTTTAATAAAGTATAATTAAATATCCGTTCTCTCGTTTTATGCATTTTTTTAGGAATGCTAATTTTATTCTTTGGAATTTATTTATCTAGAGATTAATTTCTTATAGCGATAGAAAATAATTATATCCAACTTGTGTTCATAATGCATTTTTATTAATACTTAAATTATTTAAATATCTTCAGAAAAAGGCCACAAATTATGCAGTTGCTTAATCCACTGTGCGTAGTTTTTGTTGTGATGATAACTTGTAATGTATGGATCAATTTGCTTAAGCAAATTTTTATAATCTTAATTAAACCTTTGTTCGATACTTTTTTGTTGGAAGCAAGAAAAGAATATTTTGTTTCTTAGATTATTGGATTTATATTATTTTGCAAAGGCACAGTATGAAAGGTAGTCAGGAAAATGATTAAATGTAATTGGATTTAGGTTTATACATTTATATCTGGCCACGCTCTAGGAGTTTTATGGAATTGAAATTTTCTATGTTGCATAAAAACAAACAAATAGATGCGCCGCTATTTAGTTTTGCATACAGGATTCCCAAGATAAACTTTAAGCGCATTTCGCACACTTTCTGCGGAAAGGTAGATGAGTTTAAACGTTAGATCCATTTACAGTAAAGTGAACATGACAGATAGTATAAAAGTGATTGCAGCGCCCCTGGCGGAAATTTGGAAAAGTTAGGATATCGGACTCGGCAGCAAACTAGTTCCCAACACACCGGTGTATTCCGTTCGCTTTTCAAGGGGTATCGAGAGTCTGCAGTTTTTTCTGTTTCTAATGCATTAATTTTATAAAAATGATTAATGAACGGAAATGATAAGTGAATAAATCTTAACACTTTTGTTAATAACTTCACAATATCAGAATTAACTTCAAAATATAATCTACTTGAACTTTTTAAAAACCAAAATCATAAGATGGACATCTTTTGCTAAAACGAAAGTAATAGATTTTGGGGTGAAAGTTCATTTTGGACACGACATTAATGTATCATATATTTGATACCTTTTCAAAATGTATGGCGATACATGTGAAACATTAAATTTTAAAGAATAACACTTTTTACTCGATCATATTAATAAGACGTTAAAATCACATAAAATCAGAGCACTTTCGGATGTCAAACGTCCACCTTCAGTGACAATTCCGGAAAAAAATGCGGTGTGTGTGGGGGGGGGATACATGGGCTTTTAGCAGAATTTGCACATGCATTTTCAGATTACATAAAGAAAATATTTGATTGACAAACATTTAACTATAAAATTCACATAGTAGAAGTAAAATACAAATAACATTTTTAGGAATCAAAATAACAGAATTAGGTGCCCAAAAGTTCAGGCAAAGATTTAACTCTCAAAGAGTCGATAATGAGACATCATGTGAAACTGATATTTTTAACTGGGTCTAAAACGCCTCTTCAAAACACTTACGAAAGTAAAATTAAATAAAATTCAAGTTAGACCTGACAAAAGTTTGAAATTTCATCACTATAATTCATGGTTTTACAATATTGAAAAATATCATCAATATCACTGAAAATAATATCATCAATATCACTGAAAATATACAAAACAATGCTGTCTTTAATTCAACGCCAACCTAAATGACAATATAAGAAATATAATATTTATGATTTTAAGAGAGCCACCCTCTACCCCCAAAGCGACAAAGCTATATCATGTAATATTGCATTACCAGGAAGCCAAGCCAAGACGCTTCATTTCGGGCTTCCATGGGACTGAAGGTCCCTCACGCCCACATCGAAGATAATAATGTCCACTGTGAGTGATTTTGTGATGTTGGAGAAATAGCAATATGCACTCTGCAATATATGGGTGCTTTGATGAGTCCAGTGGCGACGGATGTTCAGTTGTCGCCTGCATCTTGGAGTGGCTGTAGAGTAGTGAGCTGCAGTGGCTGCAAGAGAAAAAGGAGGGCGGGGCCAATATCTCGAGACTGGTGACCAATAGAAAAATGCTCGCTGGATTATTTTACAAGATTTTCCAATTTAAGTTAAATGCAGTGAGAATTTATAAAGTTATGCTAACATACAAGTTTATAAGTTAGAAATAAATTATTTTAAATATTAGATTTAATAAATACATCATTTAGTTGATGTGAAGTAGCATGAAATAAGTAAAGTTCAGTTTTACATGTTATCAAAGTTAAGTTATATTTACAAGTTATATTTACAAGTTCCGTCTCTCGTTGTGAAAAAAGAAGGCCCTTTTCAGGCACACAATACATTAAATTTACAGTTATAATAATAAAACATTAAATTAGTACAGTTAAGTTTATCTACAAGTCTAGTCAGAGCTGTCTCTGATTTTCAATGTGACCGGGCTGGCATCAAAGGCGCGGACAATGCAAGATCAAAGGGATTGAGGGTACGCCGGGGAGGACGAATCAGAGCGCTCCATTTCACTCAGGGTCTGCTGAGGCAGCTCCAGAGTGGAAAGTGCGAACTTCAACGTCTGCCGGCGTACAAGGTTAGGAAACGCCTGCCTGGGGCGCAGAATATCTGGGGCGCTTCCACGGAGGCACCGCAGGCCCGGTGAGAAGGTGTCTAGGCCTTCTTTTCCCAAGGTAGGAAGTCGTGGAAGTGTCGTAGCTACTATCGACACCTCTCAGGCAGGGTTTGCTAGTATTCTTCCTGAAAAATTTTTGAGAAGTGGTCCGAATGTGCCCAGCAACGTGTGGGACTTTAAGGTCATGATGAATCACCTCGTTCTGGACAAACCAGGGCGCATTAACAATACAGCGCAAGACTTTATTTTGAAACACTTGCAATTTCTCGATGTGCGTTTTTGCAGCCGAACCCCATACAGGACAAGCGTACAAAAACGCAGGTGCAATGATTTGTTTGTAGATGAGCAGTTTATTATAAAGGGACAAGTGAGACTTTCTACCGAGAAGTGGGAGGAGGGCTACAAAGGTTTTGTTAGCAGATGCAATTTTATTTGTGATATGCTCAGAGAAAAGTAATTTGGAGTCCAAAGTGACTCCCAAATACTTTGCAGACTGTGAAAAGGGGATCGGATCATTGAAAATTTTAAGGGAAAAGTTACTGGTGCTAAGTTCTCGGTAGTTCGGTCGAAAAATGACAACTGCACTCTTGGTCGGATTAATTTTGATTCTCCAGGTCACGAGCCAGTGCTCAAGACTATTCTTTATGTATCTTTGGAGTGTGTTAATAGTGTGGTGTGGTTTTGAGCTTCTAGACATCAGGGCTGTGTCATCGGCAAAGATGGCCAGCCTAATATAAGGGTTCTTGGGTATATCGTTGATATACAGATTAAATAGAAGTGGGCTTAAATTTCCGCCCTGAGGGACCCCGGCTCTGATTGGCCGAAGAGAAGAGTAAGAATGTTCAACTCGTACGCGGAAAGAACGTTTAGCAAGATACGAGTTGATGAGAGCCAAAAGTTGTTGTTGTTGTTGTTGAGACCCAGACCGTCCGACCTACCAGAAAGGTGTAAGGTAACTGTATGGACGGCCGGGAAGTGCCACCTAATTTAGACCGGAACCCAGTGGGGGAGGCATCCACAGGGACCGTACCCTCCTTCCCCTACCACCAACCTCTCGGAAGGACTTACGGACCCACATGTTTAACGTGATCGTACTCCGCATGAACACGGCGGCATTTGTGGCAGCGTGCAAATCTAGCGCGCAAACCACGGGGATACCGCACCCGAGATGGCCAACAGCACGCGGCGTTCCGAGGTGGTCACCCACCAAGTACTAACCGCGCCCGATGCTGCTTCACTTCGGTGATCTAACGAGAACCGGTGTTTTCAGCACGGTACGGCCGTTGGCCTGAGCCAAAAGTTGTGTCGAAATACCAAGTCGGACCAGCTTGGTGAGCAGACCCGGAATAAAGGCTTTATCAAAAGCTTTACTGATGTCAAAAAATACTATGCTGGTATACTGCTTGTTGGTAGAGTTTTTGTGAATAGTTTCAACTACACGCATGAGTTGGGAATGCGTGGAAAAATCAGATCGAAAGCCGTGCTGTTCAGGAATTAAAATGTCTTTCGATCTGCAGAAACTAGTCAAACGTCTAAGCAACACTAACTCAAAAATTTTGGAAAGGCTAGATAGAAGGCTGATGGGTCTGTAGCTATCAGCAGAATTTGGATTTTGACCATTTTTGAAGAGAGGGATGACGTCAGCAGTCTTCCAACTCTGGGGAAAGTATCGAAGTTCCAACATATGATTAAGGAGCACGGTGAGCCAGCACTCATAAAAAACAGGGAGATTCTTCAGCATTCTGTTGCTGATCTTATCAGAGCCAGGTGATTTCTTTGCTTTGAAGCTACGTATAATGTTGTGAACTTCAGCCAAGTGTATAGTTTCGAGGTCGTTTGGTACTTGTACATTTAGAGCATTCTGATTGGTCTGTTGGAAATCGAGTAAAGTGCTTGTATGAAGTTGGCTGAAGTTTGGGTCTTCGTGTGGAGTGAATTGGAGTTCCAAGCTATCTGCAATAGCATTAGCTTTTTCCTCCGCAGTCTGGGCGAGAGAATGTAAGCCATTAATGGGCGGAATTGGAGTTTTCGTGGTTCTCATGTTTTTAGCTGTTCGCCAGAGACTGTGATTCGTGGGTGTAAGTCCCTCAAGGTGAGTACGCCAGCGTTGCTGGGTGTGAGTTCGAATCATAGACTTGACCTCGCTATGAAGGTGGCGGAGTTGCGCTTGCAAAGGGGGATACCTACTGCGCTGCCAATCTCTCCGCACACGGTTACGCTGCCTAATTTTGACTTTAATATCACTCGGGAGTGAGTGATAGTTCACACGTGAACGATTTGGTTTCGAGGCTGCAGCATATGCCTCTAGCAGTAAGTGATTAAAATCTTGGACGCTATTATCAATATCGTCCGTGCTGGTAATTTTGAGAGGGGGGGGGGCAGTACTTTTAGTATTAAGAAGGTGACGAAAATCGTCCCAATTTGTATATAGCTCCACCGGGTGGTCTCCGTCCGTACGCAATGTTGGTTGTTGAGTGGAGTACCGAGTCGATAAGACCTAAACCTCCGGCATGGTATACTCTTGTATGATATTCTTGAAATTCATGAGCTGCACAGGTATGAGAAAAATGCAAAGAGGAGCAAAGCTAGTGCTGCCAACTATGTGAGAGTGGCGGCAAGAAAAAGGGGAAGAGAGCAGGAGCGAACAAGGATTAAGATACAGTGCTAGATTTAAAGCTCCCGTTTAATAAATATTTAAAATTAATAAAAATTTTTTTTTTTTAATTTTAAAAGGTTCAGATACACTAAGGGGCAGGAAATGGAAGGCATAAGGAATTATAAGGCCTAAGGGGGTTCGAAGAGGACAGCTCGCGGACGCTTTCTTTGCCGACGAGGGTCGTAATCAGTTATTGTAAATAGTAACTCATTTTGGATGGTAGGAACGTTTTGAAAAAAGTTTGAAGAGATATTCTTGATGGTTTGTTTGATTGTTGGAATATTAAAGTCATTTCTTATTACGTCGTTTCGCAGATACCTTGGAGCTCTTCTGATGGTTCTAAGTATGCGGTTTTGTTCAATTTGGATATTGTTCAGACTGGACTTACTGGCAAAGCCCCAGACAGGGCATGCGTAGAGTAGGAGGGGGATGATAATTGTTTTAAAAAGAAGGATTTTATTTTTGAGGTCTAAATGTTTTGAATAGAGGAGGTGGTTCATGGCGCCGGCAAGTTTTTTGGCTTTTTTGGTGACATGGCTGATGTGATCATTAAAGGTGAGGCGGCTGTCAAGGTGCACTCCTAAATATTTTGCAGAACGGCCGAAGCAGACTGGCTGATCGTGGATTTCAATTGGAGGGGGTGGGAATCTTTTCCAAGAGAAAAAGATGGCCTGCGATTTGACGGGGTTAATTTTTATCTTCCATTGGTTGTAGTAGGTCTCAAGTAGGTCTATATGATTTTGGAGGTTAGCATGTAGATAATTAACGTTCCGATGTGCGGAGATGATACATGTATCATCTGCGTACATACAGAGGGTGGAGTGGGGTGCGCGGGGGGTATCATTAACGAAAATATTAAAAAGAAGGGGGGCAAGAATAGAGCCCCGGGTGGTCTAAAATGATATTATCAATATTAAGGGTGAGTATTACAGGAAGGTGATCAGACGTCAATTTATTATCGACACTGATCGTATGACTGAATGGAATATTTCTGAAAAGAGCCAAATCAATTATGGTTGGGGTCCTTCCTGTAAAGAAGTGAGTGGGGGTGGGTGGAGCTATGATCCTGAAGTTGGCGCACTGAGCCAATCGTTTTAGATCTCTGCCTTTTCCATTCGAAGCTATGTCCCAGGAAACATGGCGAGAATTTAGGTCACCAGCGATGATAATATTACTGCTAAGTCCTAAAAGTGCTTCAAGCTCCGAAGAAGGTAATCTAGTATTATTATCAGGAGGGATGTACACTGAAGCAAGTGCAATCGGGACCAAATTTGGAATAGTGACTTGAATAGCTGTGGCCTCAAGCTTCGTGAAGGCCGGGACACTTAACCTATGATGAGGAATGTTGTTTTTAACATAGAGTGCAGTGCCGCCGTTGACACCCCTCACCGCCGCCCCAGCTCTCATTCTATATGAGAAATAACCTGTATAATTACAGATTCCTGGGGAGGCGGGGGGGGGGGGGTGAGGTGGGTCTCATTCACCATAAAAATATCGAAGTTTTCATCTACAACATAATCACGCATCTCGTCGAGCCTGGAACGCACTCCATTGGCGTTCCAAAAGCCGACTTTGAGAGACTGCAAGGTATGGGATGCCGAAAGAGAGAACATGGCGACAGCCAGGAAGAACGGTGGGGGGGGACTTATCTAGCCAGAGCGTTATAGCTCCGGTAGAGAGTCCATACTAAATCAATTTGCGTGGTCGCTTCACGCAGCGCAGGAAGAGCTCGCTCAAAAGCGGCCATTAATAAATCCTTGTCATGAGTATTTCTCATGGCAAGGAGAGTTAAAAGAAAGTCGGTGTAGTTGATAGTGTTACTATCAACTGGAGTTTTAGAATTTTGGTTTGCGACATCTGGGACCGACTGAGCCTCAGCAATTTGTCCGGAGTTTTTGGTAGGAGGGTTATTTAAATCCTGTGAAGTGCCAGAAGCGACGGTGGAAAAGCTAACGTTGGGCTTGATGCCAGCGGGCCGGTAAGGACGGTTAAAGTTCCCAGGGTTAGTTCCTGGGGGGGGGGGCGAGAGTTAATTTTAGTTCTATTCTGGGGGGCCCTATTGCCCTTGGTCAGGGACGAGTTGCCCGGATTTTTCGGGCAACCGCGCCAGTTAGCTGCATGCTGACCACTGCAGTTGCAGCAGTACAGAAATTCAGCTTTGCATTCACTAGCGGCATGTGGGCCGGCGCACTTGACGCACCGCTTCGGCAAGTTGCATGCTAAACTGCTATGGAAATATCCATTGCACGAATAGCACTGGCTTGCGAAGCCTTTGCGCCCAGCGTACGGCTCCAGTCTCACTTCCGTGCCCAAGAGCATGTTGATTTCAAATAAGTCTTCCGGGTTAGTCCCGGGGGCTAACTGGAGGTAGTAGAGAGGGAGGGGCTCTCTGGTACCTCTCTTGGTCATTCTATAATTATTAATGATTGTGAATCCCATTGCTTCCATAGCTTTTGTAATAAGTTTAATATCCGTCACCACGGGAAGCCCTCTGATGACGACCTTAATAGGAAGGTCTTCTTTAAGAGAATAGGATTTAAACTGAACACCAGTTTTCTTTAAGTAATTGGTGCAGTTCCTAAACTCGTCATCGCTTTTGACGTGCACCTTAAAGAATTGTCGGTCAAGGACCGGAACAATTTTAGGTGCAAACCTTTTCAGGTTAAACAGAATCGATGGCCACTCAGGTTGAGAGGCACTGATCAAAAGCGGAGGCGTGGTGGGAGGCGCAGGGGTCGGCAAATTTGCCGAAGGGCCGTCCTTACCGAGACCGGTCAATGGAGCATTTCTATTGTCCGGCTCTGAATCTGCTGAATTTCCAGTATTCCTAGATTCTTGGAAATCTTATGCACGAATCCTTCTTCATCTACAAAGGTTCTAGGAGTATAATTTAAATTAGTTGCTCTGCGTTTTGCACTACTAGTTAAGTCTGAGTTATTATTATTATTTAAAGAATTATTAGCAGCATTTAAGTTTAAATTGCCGATTTGCTTAGCGGCCTCGTGGGCGGCTTGGTCAAAGTTAGAATTGGAATTATCTAAGTTTTTGGAATTAGTCTGAGTAGGTAACCCTGCAGAATTATTAGAAGTAGTTTGGCTAACAGAATTAACATTGTTAGAATTAGAATTGCATAAATCAGTGGCTTTAGAAGCCGATTCCTCAGAAGTGGAGGGGGGGGGGAAGGGTAAAATCAAATTATATTTACCACTGCAGCCCAGCTCATCAGCCATCTCCAGTAGTTCCGTCTCGAGTCTCTCCAACTTGGACTTGAATTTGGCGTAGTCCACCTTGTCCGTCGTAGTCTTTTTGGCTTGCTGCCGGCAGATGAGGTCATTCTCAAGATCAGCGACGACTTGCTTGAGTCTCAGCAGGTCCTCAGTCGTATGCTTTTTAATCGGTGGAATGTCAGTAAGATCATTCTGCGTAATGTCCATTACAGCTTCGCAGTCATCATTCGAACTCACAACACTATCGATGCTAACATGCCCAGGCGTTACCTGGGCTTCACTGTATGTCGCGGGAGCGCTCATTCCGTGCGTCCTACCACCTCGGAGTCCAAGCTCCCTCATTACCAGGAATGAAACCACTAATTGAAAGGAGGCGTGGTTATCACCAAGCAGAACGTATGGCTGCAGCTGATGAGGTTTCAAAAAATTCAAGTTACTTAACGAAATAAAAATAGAGCACCTAATCGGTTGAAGTCGACTCGTGAGGATTTGATTACTTTAAGTCGACTAGAGATGATATTATCACGTGACGTCAACTAGAGATCGCATGCAGATCTGACTGGCTGATACAATCCTTTCTTTCGACCAAGATCGGCCTGCCCAGGGGTGCAAGGCATTTGTTTGGATGGCCTGCACAGTCGTCGCCTAAAAGGCCCAAGGCCTTTATATATTTGGCAGTCTCGAAATCCCCAAAAAGTATAAAATTCGGAAAAGAAATCGCAAAAACATTTAAAAAAAAGTTAGACAATAGGGAAAAAAATCTGAAATTTGCAAAATTTCAGAAACCTCTCTAAAGTTCGCAAAAAAAAAAGTAAAATAAAAAATAAATGATAAAAAAGTACATAAAATAAAAAAATCACTGAAATCCACACCGCGAAACAATATTAAAAAAATTATAGTAGAAATTAGGTAATAGGAAAAATATCTGATATTCAAGAAATTTCAGAAACTTCTCCATCGAATACTTTCCATCCGATTTTCGTACATATTCTGATGCTTTCACTGCGCATTACGATGCATTGTAATGGAAACTTTGTAATGAAATATTGTAATGAAAGTATTATGTTTTAATATAGTTTAGCTCATTTTCATTCGCGATGTTTCATGCAAGCATAATATACTGGTTTTCATTAAATTTGTCATTTACTTTTTCAAAAGGTCCCTCTATTAACGCCCGTCTGAAGCTAATTTAACACGCGGAGTTGGGAGGGAAATTTTTAATCTCACTAATGCGCTATTTATCATCGCCAGTTTAAATGTCTTCATCTCCCATTTTTTTTACGCCCGAGCTGCGAAACTAAAAAATAATCCCGTCGCGGAATCAGAAGATATAAATGGCGCCTTGCATGAGTGTATCACATATCGTTGAAGTTTTTCCACAGTAAAAGGACCGAAAATGACGCCAGGCTGCTTAATATTTCAAGAAAAATTGCTTGTATTCGGAAAGTTGCATTTTTTTCATTCCATACGATATATGGAAATGGCTATTAAAAATATTAGAATGGGGTAAAATTTGGAAGTCGTCTTTTTTTACGAAGTTATACTTTTGGGTATGAAGAAAATATGAATATAAATTAACTATTTTAGTGCAATGTGTGTGTGTGTGTCTGTCCGTACGATGTTTGCCTCCAGTAATTGAAATCTATACGTTGGAAATCATATTTGGTAAGTGCGTTACTCTGGCGTTGCACAGATTTTGATATGAATTGCAAAAATTAGAACCAAGTGTTATACTTAGAAGTGGCACGATGAAATCTTCAAAATCTGGAAAAAATGATTAAATATGCTTAAACGTATGTATTAAGAATTCGTTATTTTTTTATAACTCATTTGATGACAACACATTTAAAAATAAAATTGATTACAATAGATCGCCGTACACTTTTGTATAATCCTACAAAACATATTATATAAAATGCACGTCGATCTATGATCTTGGCTTCTTCGAAGCCTTCCATATCCAGAAATGTTTTAGTAATTTATTAAATGACTTGTCCAGTACTTCATTTTTATCATAGGTTTGGCAGAGCGCCTTGTAAAATTTTCTTCTTTCTTTGTTTTCACCTTTGGGGATTTTATGTATCGTTTTAACTTATTTCTTGTCTTGTTGGGTCTCATTTTTTCTTGTTCAGACTTGTCTCGTCTTGCTCAGATATTATGTTTTGGCGCACTCCAATCCTGTGCGTTACTTCTCATTTTGGATTGGCTGGACTGTTCTGTATTCTGCTTTCTGATTGGTTCTCTCAAGCAAACTCTTAATCCAAGTCTTGGGTATACAAAGCCTTCTGTTTCTTCTATTTGCGGCCATTTTGTCTTCGGGTTTGTTGGTTCTTTTGCCCTGAAGAAGGGGATCCTGCGTATCCTCGAAGCATCTGTATACTACATTATTATTTTCTTTGTGCATAACTACGTCGGTCAAGTTTAGTTTCTTATTGTTCTCAACTTATATTCGTTTCTCCTTAATTTTAGCTAGATTGTGGCGTTTTAAAATGCCTAAATCTGCAAAAACCCCCAAATGTTTTAAAATTGTAAATTTGATGTAAGACTGAGTTTTATGTCAGCGCGAGAAATATGTCGGTTTGCCAAGTGTTATTTATTTTATGCTACATTTATCAAACATCTACCCCATCCTAATGTGAATTTTGTGTAAGTAAACATATTTTCTTTTTGGTCATTACATTCATTTTTGCCTAATTGTAAGTTTATGGAGCGAATTTTAGCGTGGTTTAGAATGGGTAATATGTCTTTTAAAATAATTTCGAAGCAATTAATCACTGTACACAGGATGCTGTAAATCATAATTTTACATGGAACTGTGATGCAATGCACTACTTTAAATTTGTCACTGCTTTTTCCTACCTTCTATAAATCCCAGTTTTATGCAAATGTAACACGCGCGGCAGCGTTGAAAAATTTTAATCTCCCTGATGGGCTATTTTTCAACGTCACTTTGGCTGCCTTCATTTTTCATTTTTTTACACTTGAAATGTCCAAATTAAAAATAACCGTGTCAAGTTGTCGGACTTTATAAATGGCGTCTTGTGTAAATGTATCGCAAACAGCTGAAGTTTTCCGCTTTAAAAGGAGTCAAAATGCTGAGATGGTAACTAATATTCTATGAAAAATTCTTTTATTCTAAAACTTAACGTTAAGAAATAAATACTGCCTCAGCCGTTTTACATATTCATAAATATAATGCTAAAATTGAGATCTAGATAAGTTTTATATGTTTTGAAGATTTACGTTTGCCTATATATTTAACTTGAAATTTATTTTATTTCAAAATTTTTTGGATTCAGTAATTTCAACCGTAAGAGCAACTCTAAATTTTTGTCAAAGGTCAAACATATTTCATACGCAAAGTAGAGAGTAGAAGTCGTGAGAGTTTTGTTCCTGATTGCAGAAAAGGATACAAACTATAGAGAGACAAAGATATATGGAAAGATAAAATAAATTTGTATACGTAGAAATATCCTTTATTGTGTGAGTTCTACAGTTTGCATACCACTGATCATTTATTTCTTCAAAATTAACAGTTAAAGTAAATATTATTTAATTCAATAAAATACTTCTTCTATAGAAATGTATATAGTGCGTTAAAACTTTTCTCTCCCCAGCGCCAACAAAATGATTTTTTAAACGATTTTGAAGTTTTCTCCACATGAAGTTTTAACTTTTTCTCTTTAACTTCATAATATATATATATTTTTTCAGATTATAACAACTTTTTCGGTCCACCAGACTGATACTGATTGCTTTAGCAAAATTGTTTTAGCAAAACTGAGCAGAAAAAATAATGTTCGAATGAAAAAAGTCCAACTGTTGTCGTAAAAGTAAGTTTTCTTTGACCTTCTGATCACATTTAAAGCACTTTCGGAAATATATCCATTCCATTATGTGTATACGTGTATACCTGACAACTAGACATATGATAACTGAAAGATAAAAATATGTATCACAATGGTATTTGATGGGTAATTACATTTATTAAATAAAACAAGCATATTACAATATTGTGTATATTGCATGATTAGAGTACAAATTATTCGAAATTCATAATGTGACGTATTAACAAGAAAATTGAAGAATTACTGATTTTGTGTCTATAGGAAACTGTTGGTTTAGTTAAAGTATATAAGAATGTAGAACTAAATAAATGTTTTTATTATTTTCTTAATTTATCAAATTTTTCAAAGTCTAAGATTTGCATAGCATTATTTTCGATGAAAAACAATGGGAACTTTTAAAGAAGTCGTACTGGTATAGTAAATCTACTAGTATAGTAATACAGGTATTTAATAGTATAGTATAGTATAATGAACACAGGAAATATATTATAATAGTAAATACAGAAAGTATTAGTTTGAAATGTTTTACTTTATTTTTTTACATGCAATTTTCATGCTATAATACATATGTTCATGTATAAATAATTTTTTCTTGGTCAACAAAAACTTTCAAAGTACCAAATTGTCAAGGCTGGGAACAATTAAAAATCAGTCAGGAATGCGCATAATTTAGTGAAAACATATTATATTCTTCTATATTTTGAGAAAAAAAATCATCACGCTGTGCCGGAAATAGGATGTCCATGCTAGATGTATTTTTATTTCTGTTTGTGTTTGCATTTTTTTTATCATAAATGCATTGTATTTTATTCAATTTATCACTACATTTTATAATCTCCTACTGATGTCAGTCTAATGCAAATGTAACACGTGGGACTGAAAACTTTCAATATCCTTAATGCCCTATTTATCACCGCCACTTTGACTGTCCCTGTTTTTCATTTTTTACGCCTGCGGTGTCAAAATTAAAAAGAAAACACTGCCAAGATGTCGGGAATTATAAATGGCGTCTTTATAAGTGTATGCCATGCAACTGAAGTTCTTCTACTTTAAAAGCGACCAATAATTCTGGGAAAGTAATATTTCTTGAAAATTGTCTTAATGATTGCATTTTGATCGCGAGTTCAGAAATATAATAGATTAGTAAATATTTTTTAATAATGTAATTATTTTTTGTACTTTTTGTAGATTTTCATTTGTCTATCTTTTTAACAAAATTACCGTATTGTTACTAACGTATACTGTAGATTAGTGGGTGTGTATGCGCAGTCCAAGTTTCTGAATAACTGATGTTTATTCATAAGCACAGGGTAAACAGGAACAAACAGTACACAGAAAAACACTTAAATGCTTCACTAATTTCACAGAATAAGCGATATTATTCTCAAAATAGTGACGAAAAATAATTTCACAAAACAGTCGCTAATATTCTCAAAACATTGACACAGTCCAATGTACCGGCCGTCCAAATGGTTGCTCGTGTCCTTAGGATGAATCGGACGGCCTGGGTCTTCCAACAGTTCAATGTAGTCCGGCCGTCCAAATGGTTGCTCAAGTCCTCTAATGAGTTGGACGGTCTGGGTCTTCAACAGTCCAATGTAGTTCGTGTAACGTCAATTCATCAACCCTACTCCAACGGAGGGATGAGTCTTTTTATAGTCTCTCTATAGAAACTTCTGAAAATCTCTATATCTCAAAGAATAATCGTTCTATCCAGAAGTTTTTGGAATATTCCTGAAGTCGCCAAATTGGCGATAAATTACCAAATCTGGAAACACTTCTGCGAAGTTCGAAATCTGGCAACCATAGAATGACGTTATGGGGAAGGATGCTCGTACCTCTGTCTTTTGGAAAAAAACTCCCCAATGGAATCAGTTGTCTGCGAAAAAAACGAAAGACACGACAGGAAACGCCAGTCATGGAATATTACACGTTCGAAACAGTATATACTTCTGGATGAGCCTCAATTTCTTTGGTGAAATCTAACACATAATTTTAAGCGCTAGATTTTGTTAAACATTTTACATCTTATACCCGAAATATTTATCCGAATCTATTTACTCGACCCTAATTTACCCCGCCCTATCTACCCGACCCTATTTAATGCGACAAGCTTTACTTCAAAAGTCTATAGTAATGCATTTCCATTACAGTAACATCACCATAGTTTTTCGTAAATTTATTTTTATAAGAAAAATTCCATTTGCTGCTAGCATCATATATTTATCTTTTCACAATAATGTATGAATAAATAGTTTCTCTAAAGAAACATCACAAAATCAATATTTTAACGAATAAGCATGTTGTATGAACACCTAACCAATTTCGAATACATACAGAAAAGAGCACTGCGGCATTATGACAAATTGGCTGAGAATTCGGATAGATAACTGTATGATCTGTTTTTTCAAAATCTATTGTTTATCTATTATTTTTTTTCCGAATAATTTAGAAACCTGCCAATATCTGTATATCCTATTGCACATTGAGAATTTGTGTTGCAGTAGTGTCAATCACGTGTTTTAAAGTTTAGAGATTCGGTTTTTATTTTATATTTTTTGTTACAAATTAAAAATGTTAATTTTTTTTTAATTTCAGAATTTTTTGGTTACATGCCAAGATACTTACCTCCCATGTAAAAAATTGAATTTTTGGATCAAATATTGACGTTTCAGTTTGGTATACAAACATACATACGAACATATTTGGACACATTTTATCAGTGTAGGTAGATGATGCGTGCGATGTGCTGCGTGATGATGGAAGTCCAATGCAGACTGTCACTCCTACACTGATCTCAACACTCTTCAAAAGTAAAATGGCAACACTATGAAGGAATGAAACATGAAGGAACAGCACCGGTAGAGGAGACAGCCATATGCAAATGATTCAGTTTTCGTACATATCGAGTCACACGACGCCCAGTTTCGGGTGATAAAAACGATCAGACGACTCGTCACGTAAATGCTATCAGCGACGATTTAGCAGTAGTCGAACTTTCAAACAGGTGAAGCACAGTGACCCACGCCATGTAGCTGTATACCTGCCGTTAACGGCTGGGGGAACGAGACCGTGTCTTGGAGCTATATGACGTGGGTTTGTCCATGGGTGCAATTTCCACGCGTGTTCGGCACGACGTGACTACCATCTAGCGATGTGTGACACGATGGACGCAGGAACATCAGAGAATACGCGGAAGACGAAGTGGATCTAACAGGCGCTTAGGTCGGCAGATTCGTCGAGTGACTCTTCGAGACCCGTTCGCAACGGCAAGTGACATCCGAAAGAGCTCGCCACTATCAACGGTTGCACCTGCGTGCACCCAAACTATTCGCAACAGGTTCTATGAAGTACAGCTGGCCGCACAGCGGCTAGCCACTGAGGTGCCATTAACTGGACCAATGAATGGCAACTGGACCAATGAATGGCATCGGGTACTATTTATGGTTAATTCTCGCATTTGCCTGTGGAGAAATGACAGTCGTGGACGGGTGTTGCGACTTCCGAGGGAACGCCACTTGACAGCCCATATCACCGAGCGCCACACTGACCCCCCCACAGGGGCATCATCACGGTTTGAGGCGGTATCATGTTCGATATGCGGACTGGTGCGTATTGCAGGTAATCTGGAAGCGGACCGGTACGTCACACAAGTTGTGATGACTGCGGTTCGGCCACTGATGCAGCCCGTCGCCAGCAAGGTGTTTCAATAAGACTATGTCACACCGCACACTCAACAGCGTTGGAGGAATTCACATCCTTTCCTGGCCGGCAGCCTAGCTGGATCTCTCTTCCATTGAATACGTGTGGGCCCTCATCGGGGATCACCGATATATACCATACACGAACTGCGGGACGTGGAAGCTGCGATTAACTCAAGCAACCATTAACAGCCTCATTATGCATCGCCGTTCAGCGGCTTGTATAGCTGCTTGTGGACCCCACATTCTTTACTGAATAAACATGTTCATTTTACATATCTTTGTTTGTTCTTTTAATCATTTGCATATGGTTCTCTCTTCTATGGGCACTATGATTTGCATATGGCTACGTGCATTCCTTTACGGTGTTGCAATTTCCCTTTTGACGAGTGTAATTTTATTCCTATTTACACTTATTGAAACTACTACTTATTTTATACATCTCTTATGTACGGGATGTGAATGAATTTGTCACATTTTATAGCCTGATAACGCTAGTTTAATGCACGCGGGGCTAATATGAAAATTTTGTATCTCACTAATGAGTTATTTATCACCGCCACTTTAGCTGTTTTACTTTCTAATATTTTTACGCTGCTGTGTCAAAATTAAAAATAATTCCATCGTGAGTTATAAATTTCGTCTTTTATGAGAGCATCTCATACAGGTAAAGTATTTTCGCTTAATTTAAGTTAGAAATTCCAAGAGGATAAATTATTAGTCTGAGAAAAATGCCTTCATTCTACAGTTACCACTAACTTTATTCTACAGTTGCCACTGAAATATAAATATCTTTGATTTACTGTCCAGAATTACATTCAAGTAACGGAATGATAACCTACGCCACCTCATAAAATTTTTTAACATTCATACTGAAAGAGAATGAATGAGCTTACGTGTGGTACCAATATCTCACAACTCCCGCGCACACCATAAAGTACTCTATGAATACGAAAGAAAAATACTGCGGTAGCTTCAAGTACTATCCTTTATACCTCTTTCAAAACATGCCGAGATTTATATCTTAAAATTATTATTACAGCAATCTCTTGCAAATTTCATGCATATATTTCAATTAAATCTTTGACTTTATAAGCCATTTTGCTGTTGGGTAAAGAAATCGAGGCTCCTATTTACGTATGTTTCTGAGAACTCATAAAAATTGCCTGCGGCATCCAAACCTACTTTTCGAAAATATCTTTAGGAATATTAGCATAATTATTCATCTAATCATTATCGCTCAGCAAATATTTCCTCTCTAAAGGTTTAAGCATAATTCTGGAAGTTTCCTCCGCAAAGGAAGCGAGTTTAAATAAGTATATCTCTTTATAAAATAAAATGCATGCTATTCTTTTACGAGAACCATTTTGCATATTGTTCATAAGACTCTCTAGGCTCGAAGGAATTTTTGATGATTCTTAGAGTAAATAGTAAATTCTTAATATAAAGGATACATGGAAATGTTTTTATATATAGGTAGGATATTAATTTCAGAACACTATTTATGATTGAGTATTAGATGTGATTTGTGAATAAAAGTATGCCAAGTAAAATAAGCTACAGTTGACTAGCATATATTACCTATTTTAACAGCTTTCTAAATTACCAATACACTTAACCATTTATTATTTCTAAATCATTAAATCAATGGAATACCGATTAATAGGTTTATACCAGTAATTATGGGCCTGCAAAGCGAAGTCCATTCTCCATTCCTAACGTAACGAAATCAACATTAGCCTGAATTTTGGGATCTCTTTATTCGAAGACTATAATAGGTAGGAAGATAACATGTTGAATACATACGTGAAATGACACTCATATTTGCAGGATAATGATTTTAATTATTGAAAAGAAATGTAACAGGGCGAAATAGCTATTTTTAAACTGCGCATGTTCACTACCCTTCCTACAAATAGCTTATAAACAACTTCTAAACAGCTCATCAAAGCGTGTGCACTTCCATGCATTGTGATTGAAATGTGCTCTTGTCTGTTAAATTATAGTCACCTTTATCTAAAATGCCTGTTTTTCCCTCCGCGAAAATAGGTAACCATCCCAACTCAAAAATGATTGCTAGGTGGTGTTAGTTATCATCTAAAACAGCGTTGTTGTTTTTTCATTTGATTACGTATTTTACCTTGGAGGATTCGTTATATTTATTAAATTTTGATTTTGTTTCCAAATATTTTGACTTTGATTTTCTTGTAATATCTAGCTTTCACTATGCTTTACTGTGTAGTGCTCTTTTGTACATCAAATAGCATGAAATACTTTATAAGTCTTTTTGAATTTTCATCGGAAGTCGATTGTTGGGAGAAATACTTTTCAGAGAAAGTTTGTATACGTGTATAATTTCGGCACACATTTTGTATATAGCACTATAAATTTAAAATTTTCATATGTTTTCATTAAAATATTCTTATTGAAATCTATAAATATTTTTTTTATGTTTGTTTACATTCTATTATATGCAAATTCAAATCAGATTTAATTTTACAATAACCATAAACGAAACTGGAATTTCTATCTAGCAATGTATAAATGTCAAGATATCAAATTCACGTCGTCTACGGTCTTTTAAATCGTCATCTCGTTCTAGCTGTTACCGCCAGATGGCGATACGTAACGTCATTTGTGGGGGTATTGGGGTTTCCAATTTTTAACAATAGAAAAGGGTGAAGTGAACGGGCATTTTAGATAAAGGTGACTATGATTGAATACATTTTTGTGATTTAAATGGGTTACTTTGATTTCATTGTTTTGCTATATTCTAAATTGTTTAATTTAATATTTAAATTCTAAAAACTCATAGGATCTTTTGTATTAGAACTTTCAAACATTTAAATTATTTTTTTATACTTCTAATTTCATAATTATTTGTTAAATAAGGTTTCAATTTAAACATTTTCACAGTTCGCATACTTCATAGGCATAAGTTCATTCAAAGCTCGGCCTTTTGCTAGTTATAATATATATCAGAAACTGTCACCATAACGAATTGCACAGCTTTAAGCAGTACTGCTTTAGTATAGCAGTACATATAGGAAAAAACAGTAATGTGTAAAAAAATCCAAATCACCGAAATGGTTTGGAGGTTTATAGAGGGTGTTAGCTGGTGGCTGTAGCATATTTTCCCATAACAGTGTTTGTTCAACCCTTTTGTGGTTACCGCTTCCCTATGAAAAAATTGCATGTGTTATCACTTCCTAGTCAGAAGAACGGAATGGTGGTGGTCGGTCATTAGGTTCCATCATATCAAATAATATTGCATTTTTTTCCAAAAGTCGGATTAGTTGAAAGAACAGAACATCAATCCTTCTAATAAATTATTATAAAACTTGTCACTTAATATTGAGGTCAATTGGTAAGTGAGAAATGTGAATGTTTGGAAATGTTTAGTTCAAAAGTACACGTGTTCTTAGATCCGCAAGGTGTGATACTGCTTTCTCAATGGGAATTTAGATCCTGATCCAGCCAATAAAACCTAATTGTCAGATAGATATAAAGGAAAGGAATGTGATGGCGTTCTATACTCTTTTCAGAACATAAAAAAATTGATTACGAATCGGACCAGAATGTCACAGATTTTACAGTAAGTCTGTTTCAAGATAACAATTACAACATGAAATTTATATCTGGACTTCATTACAAAATATAGAAAACATAATACAAAGTTGCAGAATACAGAAGATTAAAATTCTTAAGCTTCTTAGCCCTTTGGTCGTCAAGCTATCTCGGGTAAAATTTCTCCGAACGTTAGCTATTTTACGGTGTGATGTAAAAAGAGCAGGAGGTGGCCAGTCAGATTCCGCAACCCAGACCTGAGGGCTTGCCAGTAAGGCTGAGCATCCAAATACTCAGGCCGGAGACAGTCAGATTGCCAGTTGCACGCCAATCTGACATTAGAGGGTGGAGAATGCAGAATCCATTTTGACGATGAGAGCGTGTAATTCCGTTCCAGTAGCTCAACGGTAGAACGTCGGCTGACAAATACAAAGATCCGGAGTTCGATTCCTGGTTGATGCAGCAAGGTTCTTTACAATATTTAAAGTGGCAAAGACATAAAATAAGTAAAACCAGTTTATGCGTTGATGTCATGATGGCACTAAGGGGGGTGGGTTAAAAATAATTAGGGAATTTTTCTGGTTATTAATCGAAAAATTAAAGGGATCATTGTTCAAATCTTAAAGTTGCTATAATTTATCAAATTATGACTACTACCAACAGTCTTACAGTTTCATGGAGTAAGATTTTCAACAGTATCCTTGAATTACGTTTTGTGTGAATAACTTATTATTTACCTTTTCTATATTATTCTCTTAACATTGCATATACATAAATTAAATGCATTCAAATGCATATAAAACCTATAAATATAACACCGCATGTGAAACATAAATAAATGGAAGAAACAGATAAGAGCAGATTAGTACACAAGCAAAAACGCAATATAGAAAGCTTATTGTTGTTAAAGCTTATAGAATATATATAAGAAACGATTAAGATACACAGATAATATTTCCGTATCTACAATGGAATAAATGGAGAGGAAGTCATTTCCAGTGAATATCAAGGAAGCATCTAGATTCATTATAGGAGGTATAGTCCGCATAAATGCATTTCGTGTATCATTAAGCTTAGATTCGAATAGTGCCACGCTCATAATTGATAACAAATCATGCGAATTGTCAAATATTCCGCTGAAATATCTCACAATTTCATGTTTGAAATGAATTCTAACTCAGATCACAATGTGTTCTTACTTTGTTCTCTTTGGTGATAATTGTCTTAATAAATGTAAAAATATTTCGTAAAAATCGTCTATCAGATACTTATTTTATATTTGAAAATTACTTATATGGTACTTAGTATGCTCTCTAACTGCATTTGAGTGTTAAAAAAATATAAATTGCTATATCCTTAGAGGCACATTTATATTAATAAAAATAGACTGAGGATTTAAGATAATTTATGGGTAAGAGAGAACTCTTTTTTTCCCCCAATGGCCAGGCATTGACTCTTTCATCTTCGCCTATACATCGGTCAGAACAGTGAACCTCTTAGCCGTCTAAGACGTTGCCCCCAGCGCACCAGTGGGGGTGGGAACACATTGCTTCCAACAACACAAACATCCATGTCTTACGTGGGACTCGAACCCACAACGTGGCAGCCGATCAATCGCTGGAAACGCTCGCCTTGACCGCTCAGCCACCACGTTGACTGAAATGAGTCAACAGTACGCGGTGTTCCCAGGTGGTCACCCACCCAAGTACTAACCGCGCCCGATGCTGCTTAACTTCGGTGATCTAACGGGAACCGGTGTTTTCAGCACGGTACAGCCGTTGGCTGTAAAAGAGAACTATAATTTTATATTTAAGATTTATATTAATAAAAATTATTTTTTATCATTCCCGAAGAATGACAACATAAGTGGAAACGGTTTGGATTTCAGAAACAATATCTTTTCACCTTATCCAACCAACCGCACTTTTTCAATGGATAGACAAGAGAACGCTGCTGCAACTCTATTTAATTACATTATCCTTCATAAAGTTGTATTAGATGCTTTGTTAAAAAAATTTCGATTTATTTTGCCTTTTCAATTAAAGAATAAGGGAAGTTTAAACAAAAGAGTTCGAAGTAAAAATCTGGAATATCATTTATGTATTTAGTACAGGGTTAGCAAGAAATAAGTTTCCCACTTCAGAGGGCTCTAGAATGCGTTCTATTGGTCCAAATGAGATAAAATTTGAAATGCAGATAATTCAAATGATGCGCTTGACATTTATTAAATCAAAACTGTTAGTATCAGCATGCACCTATAGATGGCGCTATAACACAAATGGTATTTATTTGCATATATTTAAAATGTGAAACATTATTTGCGTTACAGCGCATGCCTAGTAGCATTATTCTTTGGATAAAAAGAATGCGGATTCTGCACGAGCATTAGTTACTTCTCAGAACATCATGCCAACGTTGCAAGAAAAAGCGCTACTGGTGAAATTGTTCTACCAGAACCAGCAGAATTCCGTGGCAGCTGTAAAAGTATTCCCTCGTATCAAGCAGATACTGCGAAGAGGTCCAATGTCTCCATGTGCCCTACACAAGATGATATAGAAATTTGAAACAACTGGGCAACTTGGCATTCTTCCAGGTAGAGGACGAAAGCCAATTCAATCTTTTAGCGTCGAAAATGTGGCTACCGCGGTCCTTGAAGCCAGGAGTCATTCGTCGCATGGTAGTGTGAATGTGCCAGTTGTTTCCCGTGTATTGCATATGCCGTATTCCACTGTGCGAAAAATCTTACGTTGGATTTTGAATTTTTATCCCTACAAAATCAAGCCTGTGCACCTATTGCAGGACGGAGACTCAGAGATTCGTAAAACTTTTGCACTTCAGTTCCTTGCTAGAATGGTGGCTGACGTCAGTTAGCCATGAGCCATGGAACATCCTGTGGACTGACGAAGCCCACTTTTGCCTCAACGGGCAAGTTAGCATTCACAATTGTCGAATTTGGGCAGCGGAAAACCCTCACGCTATCCAGGAACAACCCTTTCATCCTGAAAAAGTGACAGTATGGTGTGGTTTTACGGCTACCTTTATCACTGGACCGTATTTTTTTGAAGAGGTAATTGCAATTGGAATCAAAACCTGCTCCGTCACAGGACTACGGTAGCGTGATATGCTGAGGGATTTTGTAATCCCACAACTTCAACAGCATGGATGCCTTCTGGACATCATTTTCATGCAGGATGGCGCACCTCCTCCCATTGAGCGTAGTGTAAAGCAATTGCTAACACAGCATTTCACAGCTGAATGGGTGATCACCCGGCATTTTCCAACAGCATGGCCTCCTCGTTCGCCGAATATCACCCCTTGCGACTTTTGGTTGTGGAGTTTCCTCAAGGACAATATCTACCGTAAAAGGCCAGTATCTGTGCCAGATCTGAAGGACAGCATTCGCCGCCATGTTCTTTGATATTCCGGCAGACTCACTCCGGTGAGCTATCGAAAATATGGTTCTGCGATTAGAGCACATTGTTGATCATGTAGGGGACATATTGAGCAGTTTTAATGCTACTTTTTTAATAATATTTAAAATTTATAAAGCCTATTAAATGCTGTTATGCGTATTATAGCGCCACCTATCGGCGGATTTTTGTAATAAAACTTTTGATTTAATAAATGTCAAGCGCATAATTTGAATTATCTGTATTTCAAATTTTATCTCATTTGGACCAATAGGACGCATTCTGAAGTGGGAAACTTATTTCTTGCTAACCCTGTATTCAAAACTCTAACGTTTTACATTTCTGAAATGGCAGCGTTAGTTGGATGAAAGAAAATGAGCTTTAGATAAGAAATATATCATTAGGAAATATTAAAAAATGAATAAATCGTGAGTCGTCTCGAATAAAACGGCAGGTTTAATTTACTATATGTAAGCACTCCATTTAAAAAAGTATTTTTATCAGGAAATAGCAAAATATAATCACTTAAAACATTTCAAACAAATATTTTGAGCTATATCAATATATTTGTTATTAGTCTTTACAGCAAACATAATGTGGTTATTATTAAATAGAAAAATATGTACCAGACATGAAAAATCAACTCTCAGTAATCTTGAAACTAGAAATGGTAGCATAATCATTAAAGTGTTTTTAATTCACTCTTTGTATGTATTTCATTGCTCTTCTTATTCATAATTACTTTATTATCTTTGAAATAAAATAAATCCATATTGGTATGGATTTCTTTTGGAGAATATTATGTGTTTTAACATATATTTGGTTAAACTAATGCTGTCCTAATGATAAATGTATCTTTGATTTCGATGCAATACTGGAATATACATTTTCATATAGGTAACTTAATTGATTTTCGTATCTAAGATGTCTTCTTAATCTACTTCTTTTCCAGTTGTTGAGGGTTTTTTTATTTTCTAACTATTACACATTTTTATTTTCTTAATATTTAGCTTGGGTTATTAACATATATTTTATTAGCCTAATCTCTTAAAGCCACAAATTTAATTTTGATATCTGAAATATGAGATGAACTTATTACTGACTCTTATAAATATACTGATATCATTGATTTACCCCAACATTATTTGTAGAATTCAATATCGAAAATAATACTGATAAAACAAAGAAATCTCAGTAACTGTTTCAAATTAATAAGAATCCCAGGAAAGTATAAAAGTAAAGAATGCGCTTGTCCCGAGATGCACTTTTTATTTTTTTCATACCATGTAGAAACTTATATTAAAATTCTTATTACGGCTATTCCTTTCATATTCTATGTGAGCACCTGAATTAAATCATTGACTTCATAAGTCGTTTTCTTGCGACGAAAACAAAGCTTCTATTTACGTACATTTCAAAGAATGCATAATGAAAATTGCCCACGGCCTACATATCTACTTCCATCAAGTAGCTTGATGAATATTAGCATAATTATTTATCGAGTCACTATCGCTCATCGAATATTTCCTACGAAAAGGTTTACGAAGCATTGTGGAACATTTCAAGAGATATTCTTTTACGAAAACCCTTTTGCATACGGTATTGTTCCTAAGGCTCTCCACGTTAGTAAGAATTTCAGCCGTTAGCGCAACAGAATACTCTCAATATGAAAGTTTTATGGAAATGTTTATATATAGGTGGGATATTTCTTTCATAATACATATTTATGATTGAGCATTAGGTGTAAGTAGACAATACATGGAGAGGGGAATACGAGGTAAAGAGAGATAGCGTTGAATCAGTTTTAGGAAATGTCCTCTTTTTGGAACCACATTCTAATATTCTAAATATATCACTCATTGTGTTTTATTAAGTTGTCTATCTAATGCAATGTCGGTTTATTTATTGGTCCCAGTGATTTTAATATACATCCAAAACCAACATCACGAATTATGATACTTTTTGCTAAATAATTCCTTACTAATTATTCATTCGAAATTAATTTTTTTCGCTTTTCATCGCATTCTGTTAGGAATGTTTCAGATAAAAAAACCTTTTACTAAAAATATCGCAAACAATAAATGGATGTCAAAATAGCACCCACTGTTTCCCCTAGTTTGAATAATGTAGGAACTAAAAATTATGGAAAAATTATTTGCAGCTTTTATGTATGTTTTACAAAATTGCTTTCCTTGTAAATGCATGATATAAGTAAAATGAAACTATTGCCGTAGGATTAAAATTTATACTGTCAAAATTCATCCTTCCTGACTATACATAATATACCAAATTAAAAGTAATGGAGTGGAATGAAAATTCTGATTCCCGAAATTTGATGCATTTATGTTTTAAGCAGCCTTGAATGCAAAACTTTTATTTTTCATTCGTGTCTTATTTTTCCTTACCTAAACATTCCAACATACACGCAGATGTAAAAGAATTTACAGTAGCGTCCAATTTGGACCGGAAGTAGAGGCGGCCGAGGACCGAGAACCGTCTTCCCTTAAGTGTCTGTACACGATATATCTAAAACACATTGCTAAAATCCCAGTGAAGTTGTTTGCGCATCATTTTGTTAATAAATGCCAGAGGCCTATTCATTTTTTAGGAATTTCGACAAGTTGGAAACTTGTGATTTTTAGAAGATTATGTTCAAAAATAGAAAGAAAGTTAAAAAATAATTATTAGTATAACTGTAAGAGAAATAGTCATTTTATAGTATTTCATTCAATATGGAATATCATTATTTTTCTATATTTCCATAACAGTAGCATGTGCTGTTAGAGATATTGTACGTTTCCGATATAAAATGTTAAACATTACAAAAATTAATTCTTTCACTATTATTAAATCAATGAACACTTTATACACTGCTTTATGGCAGAAAGGACAACAGTTTGAAGTCGTTTTCCCGATATTTAAACTTTACTCTTCTATGAAGATCGAAATATCTCTCTCTGATAGAGCGATTTCTGCAAAATTTGGCATACATATTTTAATCTTTAATTGCAATAATATATGTATATATATATATATATATATATATATATACATATATATATATATATACATATATATATATATATATATATATATATATATATACATATATACATATATATATATATATATATATATATATATATATACATATATACATATATATATATATATATATATATACATATATACATATATACATATATATATATATATACATATATACATATATACATATATATATATATATATACATATATACATATATACATATATATATATATATATATATATACATATATGTATATATATATATATATATATATATACATATATGTATATATATATATATATATATATATACATATATGTATATATATATATATATATATATATATGTATATATATATATATATATATATATATATATATATATATGTATATATATATATATATATATATATATATATTATATATATATATATATATATATATATATACATATATATATATATATATACATATATACATATATATATATATATATATATATATACATATATATATATATATATACATATATACATATATATATATATATATATATATATATATATATATATATATATATATATATATATATATATATATATATATATATATATATATATATATATATATATATATACATATATACATATATATATATATATATACATATATATATATATATATATATATATATATATACATATATATATATATATATATATATATATATATATACATACATATATATATATATATATATATATATATATATATATATATACATATATATATATATATATATATATATATATATATGTATATACATATATATATATATATATATATATATACATATATGTATATATATATATATATATATATATATATATATACATATATGTATATATACATATATGTATATATATATATATATACATATATGTATATATACATATATGTATATATATATATATATATATATATATATATATATACATATATATATATATATATATATATATATATATATATATATATACATATATATATATATACATATATATATACATATATATATATACATATATATATATACATATATATATATACATATATATATATACATATATATATATATATATATATATATATATATATATATATATATATATTGAGTATATATACTGATATTGAGTAATGAAAAGTTCTAATTTTTATCACTGATCCCTTATAATATTTCAACACATTAAACTGTAAGGAAATTCACATGATAGACACGCATTTAAAAAGTAACTGCAGTGTGGTTCATATCGACGCTCTCATTCTAGAATTAATTTTTAGTAGCTTTTTTAAAAATATTTTTTCGAATTCAACAAGAATTTTTTTGAAAAAACCCCAGGCGGGGGGGGGGGGCTAACTTGCCCTCCCCAAGGAGGGCTAATGACGTCACGAACAAAAATATTGTATCGCGACTATTTTTAACAACTTATTTGAAACTATTAAGTCTCGTGATCATTGATCCATAAATAAAACTTTTTTTTTGCATGATTATGTCAAATTGTGTCGCCATGCTTAAAATATACAAAATTTCAAGTCAATTTTGAAATTTTCGCTTGTATTTAAAATTTTTTGTCCAGTTCTAGATTTTTTGATAACAAATCTGGATATTAAGTTTCGTGAAAATGCATTAATATTTGAGGCCGTTATTGTGTGCACCAGAAATTGACAACAGACATATAGACAGAGGAACGTCACTCCGAAAGACGGCAACGCGTATTCAGGAGGTCCTAAAACGTAAGTTGGCGTCAAAATCTCGAATTTTTGAGATACTTTCTGTGTACTATTAAATATTATGAGAAAGTAAAAATAATTTGAAACCGGGAAAATACTCCTAAAATATTTTTGCAAAAAATATACAAATACTATGTAAATTTTCTGCACTTTCTTACATAGATTAACGTAAAATACTGTCGACAACATGAAGTTTTCGCCCTTCCTAAACTAAAAATAATTTTGAATAGCTTATTTTCACGCAACCGATAGTTTGCAAACAACTTTAAAATTTGAGGCATAATTTTACCGAACAAACGATTAAATTTTCAGGGCACACATCCGTTATTTTCGCATTTTTACGCTCTAACAAGTAAAATGAAATAAGATGATGCACTCAAAACTTCCATCTTTAAGTTATGTTTTAACTTGCTTTCATTATTATTTTAAGAAACTGATAAAAATATTCTCTACAGTTTTGAAATTTCTTTCATTAAAGATGGAGGAATAGTTGAATAATTGTTTTGATAACTTTATAACAATTTATAATATAAACACCTTGATTCATATATCTGTTTATATATTTTTCTCTAGGTAACGCTGCTACATGTTTCCATCACGGATACGCTACATGTTTCACCACTACGTGTTTCCATCACGGGTAAACATTCCAATTTAGATATTAACCCAGACTATTGGCATTTTTCATAATACTCCACGTGAACACTCCTTTTTTCCTATCACCCATTGACTTTCCACGTTCGCTGCTGCTTGAATAATGGTATTTCTCCATCCATAATGCATGGAGAAATTTTGACGTTGAAATTGGCGGAATATCGCCAACTTGAGGAGATTTTATTAAATGTTGCCAAATTGATGAAAATACCAAATTGATAAAAATATCGGCAATTTGATAAAATTGACGCCAAATCAATGAAAATGACTACTAATTGATGAAAATTCAATATATTTGAAAGAATACACGAATCTACTATAAGAGAAAATACTTTGGGTAATAATTTTGTATTTGACGCCATTAGTCGTTTATCTACTATAAAAATAACCTAATTCTCCGTCCATAACGCTTAGCGAAATTTTAGCTTTGAAATTGGCGGAATATCGCCAACTTATCTAAATTACTTATCTAGAATTTCTAGATGTTACCAAATTGACGAAAATATCTTCAAATTTGTAAAAATGACTATAAATTGATGAAAATGTCGATAAATTGATGAAAATGACGCCTAATTGATGTAATAATTAATGAAATATTTTAATATATGGATTATATCGATTACTGAAGATGCTATCAATATTGATAATTATTTATATCGAGTTGATCGAAATATTAGTTTA